>JASMMZ010000007.1:13978002-14044638 GCA_038502455.1 Anisogramma anomala | reverse complement strand
TTTACACTCCACTTTCTTATACTATTAGTTTCTTACCTATTTTCATAATATAATCTTTATACATATTAAAAGGATTTTTTTTGTCATTATTGTTATCGATTATGAAGATAAACTACCTACTCGAAGATAAGGTAAATAAGTTTATTAAACAAGTAAGTATATCTGTTTTGAAGTCGCATAGTCACTATTAACAAATATATAATTTCCTGTCGTACGTACGATTGATATTTATCCAGATAGTATTTGTAAATAAACGTATTTTAAATAGGTTTACCGGATAATTTATAACCTTGGAAAACTTTATGAAAAAATCGAGGGTAAGTATTAAATTGTTTAATAACTGGAAAGTTTTTGACGAACGGTTAAATACTAGTATTAAATGCTGTTTATATTTTTTCGGGGCGATCGGCTGTAAATTTGACGACGTATATACCCCATTAAATTTAAATCCAGATATAAACGAAATGGTCAAGGAGTTATTCGAAGTTTACCTGGCTTTTAACGCCTAAAACCAAAGTAAGTTATTTACTTATAAGTTGATTTTCAAGTGTTGAAAAGCGGTTATATAGCGTGTAAACTTAGTTTATCGTCGCAAACAAAGCTATAATGATAAGTAAAGTAATTTAATGTAAGGTGGACACTCGTAGGGTTGTAGGTTTGTTATTTATCAAATTAATTCACTTTGGCGGCCTTTAGGCCGTATAGATTTTTTTTTTAAAAAAAACATGGTTTTTAGGAAATTAGAGTATAATTAAAGTCACGATAGGTATCATGGTTAACGAACGGGTAGAAAGTTCAATTGAAAGCGATGAAATAATTAGTTAAAGTTGACGAATATATTGATAGGAAGTTAATTCGTATGAAGGGTAAACTAGTTAAATTAGGTGATACAGTTAAAAATACTAGCTGATAATAATCTAAGTAAGGATTTGGAAAAAGACTAGTATAATAATATATTTCAAAACTTTCAGTAATAATATCAATACAAACTCAATATGTATTCGATACACGGAAAATAACTAGGTATATGTTTTTTCGTAATATAAAATACAACATTATAGACCGATTAACAGGATAAATCATAATTCTTGTTATTATATTCAGCCGAATGATAAAATGATTCGAAAATATTAAGGGCCGCGGTATTTAAAACGTTAAATAACAGCTTTGAAGTTGGGTATATACAACTCACCTATTTAACTAATACTTATCGTTCTAAGGGGTTGATAAAACGGAAACAGCCTATTTAGGGTTTATTCCGGAATTGTAAAATAATTTCAACGTAATATTTAGGTTCCTTTTTGTCGTCATTCCTTACAATATAGATAATGAGTAATTGAAAATCGTGGGTTCGTTAGCTCGGAAATAGGTTCGAAGTAATTCAAATAAGTTGGTTGTTGGAATAGAAGTCAAATGCAGTATAGTCAAGTCAACTTTACTTGCAGTAAAGTTGATTGTAAGTACTATAAATTGACTGTAGTTTGTGGGATTTGAATACACTGTACTGGAAGTGCAGTGCAGTACGTGCCCACTTCAAAGTGGGGCACAGGCCAAAGCGTTTAGCTATCCAAATTAGTATGCAAACCGGTTAGCGGTCTGTCAAAACTTAGAACTTACACATCAATCAACAATATCAATGCAACACCAGTTACTTCGACCACAGTGATTCGAATCGACTACATTACAACTATAAAGGCCTACCAACACTGATCAGTGGTTATTAGTTTAAGCACAGATTATCTAAATAAAAAGAAGAAGTTGCTTTCCGGTTACGCTTTGTTTGTTTGGGTAAAGTAAAGGAAAGGTTTTTGCGAAGGGCCCCTATACGCTGTACATTCGCGGCAGCAAGTAGGGAAGACTGATAGTCTGTGTAGTTGTTCACAGCAATCTATAAGTAAGCGACGGTATCGCTATTTGAAAAAACAAAGAAATCTTTATTAATCACTTTTAAAGAGCGTTGAAATTAACCGCCCAAAAGTCTTAAGGAATACCAAGTCGATAAGTTGATAAACGGCTAAGTTAATACTATTGCGGCTACTATTACAGGTATTATTACTGTAAATCGTAAAAATGACTAAATCTCACGTCCTTTAACCTATACTAACTTTGACGGTAAACTTACGATTTACTACTTTACATAATTTTTTCTTCCTTACGTCAATTTGATCGTTAAAATCGCTGATTCGAGTGAAAACACCAAGTTACGTTAAAAAACCCACATCGCGTGATCTAACGCCAAGTCGTCAAGTTCCTACACGTCTTCACACCAAAACACTAAGTTTTTATACCTAAGATTACCAAGTTCCTCGCCATACACGCCCTGTATGTCCTATATAAGCCGAAACGTTAAAATGTCTACCGTAAGCGCTCGCTTTAAAACCATCACCGACCCTGAACAAAAAAAGATAATTAAAAACCTCGACTTTATCTTCGAAAAAATCTACGACGACGAAATCTGGTTTACCGAAGCCACAAAACTTTACCCCAGAGCACTTAACAAACGTAATTGGCCATTTCATTCTCGATACAAATACTACTAAAATCAGCCGTGGATCTATATCTTTCGACGACTTTTAGAAATGGTTTTATAATTTGAATTTAGATATATAGAAAAAGGCGGAAAGGCAAGTAAAAATAAGAACAAAGGTCGAATTATTTATTCGAAAAGTTAAACTCCTTACGAAGAAAGGGAAGAAAGGTAATTTAGCTAACCTACATGACGAATACGTTACGGATAAAGACCCTTAGTAAACCTTAGTTAGGGTCAAAGAAATCATTATCTATAATAACTCTTAAAGTTTACATATACGTTTATAAAGACTTGTCTAAACTTGTATAAATAGACGTAAGGAATCAGTTAACTTATATTAAGTAAGCCTCTTAATTTATCAGTTAATTCAATGGGAATCTATACGAACCCCTTAGTATCAAAAAACATATTACTGAGTACCCCGCGACGAAAACCCTTAAGCCTATTTTCTCTAAGTTTTTCAATACATTAAATTTTAGCAGTCAAATTAAGGAAAGACAAGCTTTACGTTCGAGCTCATTATAGGTACGACTATTAGATTCTTTTTTTTAAATTGAGTTAAAGGTAATGATCACATTTACAAATATTAATAATAACCGTATTTTTTTTCCCTAGCGAAAAGATAAAAAAGTTCTTTATAATCAATATATTACCCTTTTCTCTCGACGCGTTTTCATAGTAAATATAGAATATACGGCAATTACCACGCTTGTTAAGCTTTCAAGAGTAAAGGAAAAGTATAACGATAATTCGTATAACCTTCTCCACGTTAAATTAAGCCCATGTTTTAACATTTTCCGCCAAATAAAAGTTAAATTATTAGGTTTCAATTAGTTATTTTCCAATATTCTTACCGGTTAAACTAAATATTACTACCTTTGGTACTTAACGAATTATTTTTTCTTTCGCAAAATTTACAATAACCTAAAGGACTATTTCGAATACGATATTAATTTCACTTAGTATTCTACCGACTAAAATATTTTTAGGTAATTTTATATATTAAATTACAAAAAGATTCGAATCGTGAAATCAATTTAATTAATTAGATACTTAATAGGCTATTAATTTACTAGTAAGTTTTGGAAAACGTGAGAGTTAGTAAATATACAATTCGTTAACAGGTTCGGCAAGCTGCTACGGGTTATAAAAAGTTTAAACACGCTCTTTAATGCCCTGATACCACTTACGAAAGGTGTTTTTAGCTAATTACGTTTTTCGTTAACGAACGTAATTACTCGACTTTCCAGTTCGACTAATATATACCCTTAAGCTTCGAAATTTAATAACGAGGAAGAAAACCCTTCCTAATTACACTACATTAATCAACGGTACAAAAAGCCCATTTAGTAAGGTTAACCAAAGGTCTGGACCTTTACCAACAGAAAATGGTACTCCCCTTTTTAAGGTTTTTAAGCCGGCTAAATAAGTTCTTATAAAACGTTGAAATATATTAGATTTTCAGTAAATAGGGCTGCTCATGAATACTCTATACTACCGCCAAATATATAGTAAAACAGGTGATATATTATGCATTATTCCCCTTTACTTTTAACTAAAACTATATCTTATAAGTAATATAATTGAAAGGAAATGAAAAAAAAATAAGCTAAAGATTATTAATTAATACCAAGATACTAATATTAGTATTAACCTGAAAATAACGCAATAATTAACCGACCACGAATTTTTATATCGATTCACTGATAAAAACTCCTACCTTCATTATAACTATAAAAACCCTGGCCTTATATACCTCTTTACCACTAGAAACCGTTATATGAAATAAGTCTTTTAGGGGATTATGCCGAATAAGGGGGCGATACAATATTTAATAAGAGGTTATTCTTAATACGTTGCGTTATTAAGGGATACTAATATAATTACGAAACTTGACCACGCGGAAACTGGTAAGGTTAAGATTGGTTTTAGTTTTAGAGAAAAAAAATATTTTCACTATGATCGAAAACGGTTCAAATTTTAATTAGCTTTATTATTTTTCACATTTTAAAATCTCCTACC
Source organism: Anisogramma anomala (assembly GCA_038502455.1). Classification (NCBI taxonomy): domain Eukaryota; kingdom Fungi; phylum Ascomycota; class Sordariomycetes; order Diaporthales; family Gnomoniaceae; genus Anisogramma; species Anisogramma anomala. Next base: position 14,040,086 of record JASMMZ010000007.1, on the reverse strand, counting down.
CCTTTTCTCGTTTACCTAAAAGATATAACAAACCTTGACGTTAACATTAATGTTTAAATTAACGAATTAATATACGTTAAGGCTGGTAAAAAGTTTTTACTTAACTTTAAATAGAGGTATTTCTGGTTTTATCTTTAAGAGTTATAGGCAATGGTACTAAACTTAGAGAAGGCGAAACTTTATTAATTAGATTGTAGGTTTAATTACCCTATAACTAATAGGCTATATAAAGTCTTAATGGCAGTTAGTTACGAAAATATGGACTTCTTGATGTTAAAAGTATTTAAATGGCTTTATTATTACTATTAAATATACTTTTAGGTCTTTTTAAAGTTCAAATTTACATTCAAAAAAACTACGATTTTAATTTGAAAGTTTTCGTTAATGTGTTTTACCTAAACGATAAGTTAGTATTATACGTTATAAACTCCGTTACAGATTTTCACAGCGATGAATTCCTGAAACCTATTACAGTAAAAAACATAAAAGTTATTACGTACTTTGTAAAGTAACACGTAGCTTAGGCTACTAAACGTGTTGATTTACGATACCGGTATTAAATTTAGTACGATAAAGTTTTGAGTTAATATCAAGTTAATGAGGATTTAGTATAAATAAGTTTTTATTGAGGCTTAATAAGGTATTAGTAAAGTCGAAACGATATATATCTTTTTACGAAAGGCCAACAATATCCTTATATTGGAAATCAAAAGCTTTACGAATTCAAAAGCACGGCTTTAAATAACGGTAAAAGTTTTTAACTATATTATTAGCCCTAACGGACTTATGCTAACTTTACTGGTATATAGTGCCTATTTACGTATAACAGTTAAGTCGCTACTTTCGTTATATACCTAGAAACGTATTATGATATATAGTAAAACTTAAAAAGAACTAAGGAAGAATTGATACGCGATTAGATTAATAATGCTTCTAATAATGAAAACATACCTTTAATAAAAATATATTATTACACTCCCCTTTAAAGTAAAATCTTTACATGGCGCAAGTTAAGCAAATAGAATAAACCATATACGATTTTAAGTATCACTAAATTTAACGTGATAGTTAAAACTATCAATAGCCTTATAACTTTCCGAATTATATAGGTTGATCTGTACCGAAAACCCCTTAAGTTTTTAAAGTTTAATAAAACTCTTAATATCAAAAACCTTTGAACCGACTAAATTAACTAATATAACTTTTTCGAACCGACTATTAATAAACTAAAAAATGCCAATAGCATAGACGACTTCCTAAAAGGAGGATATACACTAAAGAGAAGGATAGCTATAGGGACTATAATCCCGAAAGGGCGTATATAACGGCGTAGGTATCTTAAAAGTAAAAGTTGAAAGGAAAACTTACCTTTAAGCTATATGTCGAAGGTATTATTGATATGTTAAGTAAACCCCTTTAAAAGAAAGTTTTTAAATCATAATTAACAGCTTTTTATTATGGGGGGTCATATAATTTATAGGCTTAATGTAATTTAGAAGTTAAAACACTACTATTTTTATATTAAAGATAGTTTACAAGGTTATAAATAAAATTACGAACCAGCCGTATAAAAAGTTAGAACTAATCGTTTAAGGATATAGTAATAAAGGTAAGGACTAAATTTTTACTTAATTGCCTATAACCTAGAAAATCAACTAACGTTTAATCGTTTCTGTTATTATTAGTTTAACTACTAACGTAAAAAGTAAGTTTATATATAATAGTCGGGATATTACGTAAGCGTATACGTAATTTGCAACTGATTATTAGTGGATTATACTATTAAAGCTATAAAAAAAACTGAAGGATAAGTTTTCGGCTAATATAAAAATACGTTATATTAAAACTTTATACGCATTAGCTGAGGTAGGCGTTTACTGGTCTTCAAGATACTAGGCGCATTTTGAAAACAAGTTCGGTATAAAAATTTTAACATTTAACCTATACCTATTGGTTATAAAGGATAAAGACTTCGGCATCATAAGTATATAAACAACGAATATTCTTTTCCTCAGCGATGTTGAATTTGTAACGGAAAAATATCGTATTATCGAAAGGTTAGGTTTTAAGAAATGTAAATTGATCGAAACGTTAGCCAAAAATATATAACTCAACTTTAATTCATTATTATTCCGTTTTTGTAATATTAAGGTTAAAACGATATTTACATTAGCCTGCATCAAAAAGAGTAAACAATAAAATTAACGATTATCGATAAGACTAATAAAATGAAATTACAAAGATATTTAAAATGAAGGGCCTATGCGGCTTATATTGTTATATTATGTTGCTCGAAAGTATCGTACGACTTTTCCATTATAATATAAGCATAAAAACCACTAAGAGAAAACTTTAATTAGTTAAATAAACGGATTGAATAATAAATAGACTATATAAAAAAGGAATGAATACAGTATTTGTAGACTTAGCGAAAACGAAACTAAAATATTTATGAATAGGTTATTTATTAATAATACTATCCTTATATCGTCAATCGGCTTTCTTATAATATTCGTTAACGAGGATAAGTTAAAAGGGTAATTTACGATTATTGAAACCCTTATATACTAGAAATATGTTAAGTATAAACGCGTAACCCAAAGTGTATTAACCTTGGAAATTTACGGTATAATAATAGGATTTAATATCGGTATGGTAACTAACGGTATATTAAATATTATTACTAAATAAATGTGACTATTATCGATACCTCTAGTAGTATATACCGACTTTTAAAGCCTTTATGAATGCTTATTAAATCTAGGTACGACTAATAAAAAAAGTATGATAATAGACGTAATAGCTTTAAGGAAGGCATACAAAGCCCACAAAATCGATAAGTTCCAGTAAATTAACGGTAAAGACAACCCTACTAATACCATAACCAAGGCTACCCCTAATAACGCCCTGGAAAGGTTTGTGGATAGCAATACACCAACTATACGAATCGAGGGATACGTGGACCACCCGGCACGTAACGTGGAGGAATAGGGTTACCCTTGCAAACTGCAAGACCGCCAATATAATGATAGCGATAACAGTTGTTTAAACTATTGGTAAAAGGTACGTAAATGGTGGTGTACCTGATTAGTGGCGATAGCAGTGGTTTAAACTACTGGCAAAAGGTACGTATGTAATGACGTACCTAATCTGCGTAAGTTTATAGCAAAGGATCTGTACAAAGGATTTAAGAAACGAAGGTTTCGGAGGGGTGGAGTAAAAGAGCTAAAAGAAGCCGTAATTAAGGTTGATTTTAGTACAGATTAATCGATATTGACAGGGGTCTGGCTTGTTGTTGGCTTACGGATTAAGAACGGATTTCAGAGGTTGCCACCAATTAATGGCAATCCACGCTGACGTACAGGCACAAAATAAAAAGCCGCTAGTGTTGGAATAGCAGTCAAATACAATATAGTCAAGTCAACTTTACTTGCAGTAAAGTTGATTGTATGTATAGGAAATTGACTGTAGTTTGTGGGATTTAAATACACTACACTGCAAGTACAGTGCAGTAGGTACCCACTTCAAAGTGAGGCATAGGCCAAAGCGTTTGGCCATACAAATTGGTATGCAGACCGGCTAGCGGTCTGCTAAAACTTAGAACTTACACATCAATGAACAATATCAACGCAACACCAGTTACTTCGACCACAGTGATTCGAATTGACTATGTTGCAACAATAAAGACCTACCAACATTGGTTTATATTAAACCGGAGATATTTCCCTCTTGGAACGTTGAACTCGACAATATTGAAATCGATAATACGTATAATATGGTATGTTTTATAAAGTTAATTTGGATTTTTCGAAAATTCGTCTAATTTGTAATTTCTGAAAAAAAAAAAAAAACCCCAAATGTTATGAATGATCTAAAATCGTTTTGAAAGGTAATTTGTCATACTTCAACCTACTAAGATGTGTTAGGTAGGTGCCAAATGATATTAAAAATTAAGATACTAAAGAAAACTATAGAAGTTTGCAGAGGTCCTTCATGCAGAACTTATGTGTATGGTTCGTGTATGATTCGTCACGTACCTTTACTCGTAATGTCCATGGACTGCGCCTGGACCGCTTTCGGGCTGGGTACTGCATATCTCATTACGTGTACAATTACGTAACCTATAGAATTGATAACTAGTAACTTAAATCCATTATATGCCCCCCCCCCTCTCTTATAGAAAAAGCCGTTAAAACCACGTTATTTTATCAATTAAAAAATAAATACGAACCGTATATGTATGGGGCTCGAATCGGATGCGAACCAGATTCGAGCTATATAGCATTATGACTTATTTATAACAGCGCTGTATAAAGTCATAAATCGGTTATATATTGACTGATTCTATGTCGTTCACGTATATAAAAACGGCCCCTTCCGTCGCTCGAGATCCTCTTCTCTTTTCCCGTATTTTTTTTTTTCGTGAATTCGCCTTCCCTTACCTGGTTTTCGGTAAGTTTTTTATGTTCTCTTAAACTTGAGCAATCATTTTAGTTTTTATTATAGCCTTTTCCCTTTTAATAGCCTTCTTTCACCAATCGCCTACTACTCATTTGTATTTAAACCCCATCTCTTTAACATAACCGACGTTTTTAATAATTCCGGTATAAATTACATTACCACTAGCGTTTCTGGTAACGATAATTAGCCACACCGTAAGGTGTATTATCTATTCAAACCCTAATACCTTTCCCGCTAATTTCGTTATGTTACCTCCTACGTTATAGAGTACTTTTTCGTATTTGAAAGTAGCAAAGATAAGGTTAAAACCCTCCCCCTTTAGGTAAAGAATACATGTATATATCGTATAAATTACCTATTGAATTCAATGGTACCCCTAGTTTGTATTCATATTTACTGCTCCTAATGTTACAGAGTTTATCGTAAAATATATAATAATGCAAGCCTGAATATTAATTTCATAGAAATCTGAAATATATATTAACCCCTTTTATAATATATTTAGAAAAAAAATTAACCTATAGGTTCCTTTGGGTTTTACGGTTTGCTACGATAACTTGTTGTAGATTCCCAACGCGATGTTCATATCTTACTTTTTACCAGTAAACGTTATAATAACCTTTCGAATTATGAATCCGTTTTCACTTTTGCTTTTTGAAAGTTAGTTCACTAGTTTATTTTCTTTCGTAATGTTACCTATATGTAGGGCATCCCGACTATTGCAGCTGTATAGGTTGTAACGTTCTAGTCGATACGCCCCCGCCCCGATCGCCTTCTTACTCCGTTGTCTTTTAGGACGCCCCCGTTTTTCCCTCCCGTTATCCGTAATCGTACGCCGTTTTACAACCGCGTACTAACTCGTAACTTTTTCATTCCACTTTTCGTAAATATACGCCACAAACACTCCTATATTCACATTTAGTTTAAATGAAATAATATTATTACTGAAATCATATTTCCTATAGCTAATATTAATTAAAATTCATAAAATATAACGAACAATATTTAAAACTTGATCGTAAAAGCCTATTATTTCTATTCCTATCCTTTTTTCTAACTCAATTTAAAAACGGGTCGACCTAGTTAATCGAAAGCGTGCTAATAACGGCGTGTTTCAGGCGTAAACAAATGTATTATGGTCTCTTATAACCCGTCTGGAAAACCGCTTACTTCACCCCGCCTCGCGCCGTCCGCCTTCGTTAACACTCTAAATATCCGCTCTGCCTCGTACTATCCGCCTTCGTCGGCCTCTCTTAGTACCCAGAGCCATGTATAATAGAAACTCTAATACCGACATCGCTCTCGCTTCTTAGAGAGAAAGAACGATCATAATATCTTATAAGTAAAACTTAACAGGTTTTTGAAAAAAGTCGCTTCATAATCGAATCATGATCTGGGGAAACCGGGTAGTATATACCCTGTTCTATATATCTTATTATAATATAATGATGATAAAAATTCCCCTAATTTTCATTAATATATAAATTTTAAAGTAAAGGTGACTTATACGATTTAAATTTCCTAAGCTATATTTAAGGCCGGCGTCGAAATATCGGGCCGTAATAAAACTATACGTTCCCGTATTCCGAGTGAAAATTTATATCAATCCATAATATATTTAAAGAGATTGATAGGTTCTATTTAAACTTATCCTATTTTCTATTCAATTTGTCGATAAGGTCTTAAGCCTAAAATAATCAAGTGAATATAAGATCTTTGAAGAGTAATCGAAATGATTGGTATAGTAGTATAATAGAAGATGATAATGTTCAAGAAGAAGTATATAGAGGTGTACATCACAGGTGAGAGCTTATAAGCCCTCGCCCAAAGCGTTCCACTCTGGAATACCTTTTTCTAAACCGCTCCACGCATGAAAGTGTAATCTACAACGTTGTATATTATCATATACTCTACAAGAGTACAGACTATAACATAACACGTTATCGTGCATGCTATAAGATTGTATCTTATAGCGTAATATACTGCCACCTAAATATACCATCTATAAAGGTATATAATAATATCCATACAGGCAATATTTTCTTCTTTCTTTGTGCGTTCCGTATCCAGTAGTAACAGTATAGCTTTGGTTCGTATCCGTAATCCAGTAGTAACAGTATAAGTGATGCGGTCCGTATTAGTATTTAGTAGCGATATTATTAGTTGATAGTGACAGTGGTATATACCATCTTTTCAGGCATAGTGATATTTCTAATTGGTAATGACAGTGATGTATGCCATCGTTTCTGGTTGGTAATGATAGTAGTGTATGCTATCATTCCAGGCAAAACTTTTTTTTTCCCTTTTCTCTTACTTAGCAAAGCAGTAATATTGCGAATTAGGTTACGTAACCTTCTTCGTAACGTCGATAGTCGTAACAAGTATTAAAACATTGTACATATTTTGAATACGTAATTTAAGACGTTGTACGTAGGTAAAAGCGGTAAAATACTAATGTAGGTGGCTTGTTTTCGTGGGTAGATAACTTATTTTAGTATTGATTGGAGCGCCTTCATTTCCTTGTGGAGGTCCAGTTGTATATAAAGCATCTGGCCATTCCTCCTCCTGAAGTATTAGATCGAATTCGTGTGTTATAACAGATTTTGCTAAAGCGATCCGTGTAAGTGTTGTAATTATGACCGATTTTGAATTAAGCGAGCAATACGTTTATTGTATTCGCGGCAGACCTTGTGATTCGTGATCGGTTGAAATTGTATTTGTGGTAGATCTGGCGATTCGTGATCGGTTGGAAATTACGTATCCAGCCCTTTTTTCCTCTATAGCTCTTTCCCTCCTTTTTCTTGCTGTGGTCCAGACTGTGTATCTAGGCTTTTCCTCTCTTCCTTTCGCAGCCCACCTTTATCTTGAAGCTGTGGCTCAGAATGCATACCTGGCACTTCCGTTTCTTGTAGCTGTTTTCCTCCTCCTTATAGCCCACATAGGCCTTTCTTCCCTGACAGTTTTTTTTCTCCTTGGAGATAGGGTCGTTTTTTTCCCTCGTGGTCCCTGCTCCTGGCCTGGGGTGTAGGTATAGGACTAGGTCGTCTTACGCCTCGTCCCCCTCGTTTCAATAACAGTCTCTTTTATTTCGTAAGGTAACACCCCTTCACAAATTCCGTAAGGTACAAATCTTTATTCTTTCAGTCTATCAAGTCGAGAAGTTATGCTGTTTCAAACAAGGTTTTTGTAAGGCGGCCATTCCTACCCCCTAGGGTATTAATGCCTCCTTTTCGAAAACGAATTCGTAAGGCTTTTGCAATAAAAAGGTTTACTATTTTCCACATGCCTAATGTTCAATTCGAGAATCTTTTGTGAAAATCATCCAGCATATCAGGTCCTTGAAATTTCTTATCCCAGTAGCGAAAGATCACGGCTAAAACATATGTATTTGCCGTATATGGGTCCAGATCTTCAACTGGTATATCGATGCTATTATCTCAAAGGTTTAGGTTGGTTTCATATATTATAGCCTTTCTGATTCCTACATGTACGATCTAAAGATCGAAGTAAATGCTTGCCTTCTTCGGTATTGTTAGTCTTAGGGCCATAGTATTCCAAATTAGTCCTGGTAACGTAAAATAGTGTTATACTAGCTAAACGGCAGGGAAAACGTAAATAAATAGAATAAACAAGGTAAAAAAAAACAAAAAACAAGGCGAACGTAAAAGCAGGGCGAACGCAGGAAGATTTTGTTAGTACTTAGTAGTGCTACACTAGCTAAACAACTAAGAAAACTTAAATAAACCTAAAACAAATAGGGCAGACGAAACTGAAAACAAGGCAAACGTGGGTAAGGTAGGCAAGGTAAATAGAATGTGGATAGAGTAAAGTTTGTGTATATGTAAGGAGGCGTAGTGTGTGATCTAGTATGTAGTAATCTATCCGTATTAGCGTACCGTAACCGAACTTGGTGGAGGAATTGGGTGGTTACTTGATGTGTAACCGATTTGGTAAGGCGATCGATTTAGTTATTTGTGCATAACCGATTTTGGCTTTGCTAACGCGATTTAGATAGGTTCCAGTAAAGGGTTCCGAAACTTGGTAGAGAGGTCGGTTTGGTTGCTTGGTATATAACCGATGTTATTAAGGCGGTCGGTTTAGATGTTTATGTGTAACCGATCTTGGTAAAGCTATCGGTGTAAATTGTCGAAAATCGAATGGATTCTAGAGAAGGGTTCCGAAACTTAGTGGTTTTTGGCCTACGTGGCCTGATACGTGATAGGACGCTTTCTAAAAGGTGCCCGGGTATGTCAAAGCGCCCAAAAAGTGTTGATAATGGCGTAACGGAGCTTTTAGTAGATAGAACGTCAAATAAGGGTTGATGGTATCGTATTAAAGTTGTCCTTCTTAAAGTCACTTAGTCTTTACAGTCTGTATACACATCGGCGTGTAATTCCTATAAAAACGAAGTATTAAAGTATAAACAGTTGGGACCGCTACAGCATCCCGCTATAGGTATTTCAACATGTGTTTGTCTCTTCTTTCCTAGGCTATCTGTAGTCGATCGAGTCGGCCACTAATCAATGTCGGTAAGGTCTCAAGCTTATAATATTCACATGAATATAAAGTCTTTAAAGAGTAATCAGAATGATTGGTATTGTAGTATAATAGAAGATGATGATGTTCAAGAAGAAGTATCCAGAGGTGTACGTCACAGGTGAGGGCTTATAAGCCCTCGCCCAAAGCGTACTACTTTAGAATACCTTCTTCTAGACCTCTCCACACATGAGAGTGTAATTACAGCGTGTTACGTTATCATATACTCTGCAAGAGTACAGCTTATAACATGATACGTTATCGTGCATGCTACACGATTGTACCTTACAGCGTAATGTACTGCCACCTAAATATACTATCTATGAAGGTATATAATAATATCCACACAATTAATATATGATAAACACTACCCATCCCCATTTTTGCGGTTAAAATATCTTATACTTTTAATTACTCGCATATATTATTACTTATATCTTTCGTAACGCAAACCGGACGTAAATGGGTAGCGGATAAAACCCACGAAAGAAAAAAGTTTGTAATTATCCGTGTATCTAAATTTACGTGAAATTTAAGGTATTTACTATGGGTATTTAACACGATATTAAACTAATTCGAAACGTTTACTATATAATGTTAATTACAAAGTGAATCGCATTTTTTACTTGTGTGATTGGTTTTAATATTACGTAAATTAAGTTAAATTTAATTGCTTATTTTATATTGTTTCGCAAAACTTCGCTAACGTTATATAAAGTTTTTCATTTATGAGTATATATATGTTTTAGTTGTTAAAGCTTATTCCATATCCTTATTTAAATATATTAGAACGTAAAACCTCGTTCTGCTGGATTAAGTATTGACTTCATATCCTAGTTAAACCTAAAAATAAGGGATATTTCGTATTTATTGATCAGTCTATTTGTATAAAACCCGATAATCGTTGACTTGACGTAATTAAATATAAATAAATAAATTAGAAAATATAATACTTCATGAAATTACAAAAAGGCAACTGAAATCCGTAGATAATTTTAAACTTTTTCACTTACGCATTCGATACCACAGTCCGTTTCAAGTTAATATACCCTCGATTAAAATTACGTATTCTTTATTAAAATATAAGGTCATTTAAAAACACTTATTTGATTTAAACTGCGGTTATTGATAATAAATACGAAGAATCCACCGAATCGTTATCATATATCCTAATAATGCTCCGTATATGCCTTAACAGTTATAAATCACATTAACTTTAATGAAACGAATTTGGAAAGTCGATTTATAGAAACTAATAAATCCCGTAAGTCGTTATTAATATCCAGCAAGTTTATTATAGATTTGAATAAAGTATAGGATTAATAACGATTTAGTATAGCCAAGGGCTAAAGGGGGTTTTTCCATAAAGTGCGACGAGATTTCGTACCGTTACAATATGTTTATATTCTATATAGGTATCGAATATTACCAACTATCACCTCTTCATGGTAATCCCGTTAAAAGACTAAAAATGAAACGTTTTTACCTGGATATCTTATAATAAAGAAATTTTTAAGTTTATCATAAAACTTTCATAGTTAATAATTTCCAATTCGATGATTATGAATAGCTTTAATAACGTAACGTTTCTCCCAAGTTAATATTACTATCCGTAATTTATACCTAATATCATAATTGAACAAGAAAACATCTAACGCTTTCGGTTACTATTAATAACCAAACTGTATATGACTAGTCGTTCATTATATCTTGATTCTATAATTTTGTTAAAATTCCTAACCTCCATATAAGGTAATCGCTCAACATTATTAAATTTGGTAATATTAATGCAGGCCGGGTCCGGAACGGTATCGTAATCGTTAATGTTTCGTTATTTACAGCTCGTTCTTTAGTTATATATTATCACATTCTAATAGCCAAATCTCCCTTTGGACGAATTTATCCGTATACACTACCGTAATATATATATTTTACAATATAAAAGTTCATTGTTACCACATGCTATATAATTGTGGAAATAGGTTAAAAAATCCGCGTACGGCGGCCCTTAAACTTGAATTCATTTTAGAACTCATACGTCTATATATTCGGGAAATCGAGTTAAGCTACGAACCAGTAACGTAAATAATATTGGTAAAAAAAAGAGTTTCAACCCAACAGGCCTAACATTTCAAGATTGAACAGGGTAAAAAAAATGCGTTCATCTTTTGTAACCCGTTATAACAATTAACAGAATACAAATATTACTCAATTCCGATAACTACGTGTTCAAATGAAATATTACTACGAAATATCTTTATCGTAAATAATATACTTATATTTCCCATCCAACAATAGCACAAAAAATAGATAACCGGTTTAAGGATATCATTTTTATCTTTTTCCGAAAGTTACTTTTTTAAAACTCTCTCTAAGTAATCTATTTCTACTATAATCAGCCAGTTAGGTTGTTTATATACCTAAATTGAGCTGTCATAAATACTTACTAAAATATTTAGAAAATATTTTTCTCGGGATCCGTATAAGCTCACCGGGTTCTATTTTTTCGTAAATCTATTAAAGTAATTATCCAATTCGGAACAATAATTAATAAAGTTTCGATAAAAATTCGTAAACCCTAAAAAAATCTTTTCCTTCAAAAAGGACGGGAAGAATCTTATTTACAAACGATCCCGACTTTATCAAAATCATCAGGAATACCCACGTCGACCATTATAATAAAGCTAAGATACTTCATATCCTTTACCACAACATTACATTTCCTAAGGTCTAAATTCAACCCGACGTCACGAAGGCGCTTTAAACATACACAAACCTTCGTTATATAATCCTAATACCAGAAAAAAACATAAGAGATCTTTTGAGTAAACCATAATGAAATTATGCAAAATATCCTCTATTAAATAATCAATACAAGGTTCAAACATCGCTAACGTTCTTGTCAACCTAAAATGTGTAACTAATTATTCAAATAAGCCGAAAAGAATACGAAAGACCCTTAATTACTTTTATCCAGATACGATATAGATACGATAAAATGTTATTCAAAAGTTTAACTCTATAAGTTTCGTTAGCTTAAATAACGCGCGTAGGATTTTGTTAAGGGTAAGGGAAAACAATTTTACTCGGTAATTTTGTTTAAAACCCGGTAATTGACGAAAAATAGCCACCCTTTTTTGAACTTGAAAATCAATGATATTAACGCCGCGGCCGATGAAAACCTTAATTATATTTCACTCTTATTTATCAATTCGATAACGTAGTATCTAAATTCGAAAAAATCATTTCATAACATCGAGTACAACGATTCTTCTAATTTATCCAGAAAATATCAGTCTTTATTTCATTTAATATAAATGTAGTAGTCGAAATTCACGAAATACAGTAGTAAAACTATTACCTTTTCCATATTAAATAAATTTCGAAACTCTAAAAAATTGGGCGAAGTAAGAACCCAATTTTCTTTCCCTTTTACAACCGTTTACGCCGTTAATTGAAAATTCCGCATCATTTAGTGAAACCTTATAACAAAAGCTAATTGAGATTAATCCATAATACATTATAATACTCGCTAAAACAGGGTCGATAATTTAATAAAAACAACTCATATAATACCCCGATCATCCTTTGAATTTAGAAGTAATATTATTGTATCAACTACTGACCCTTTCTACCTTTTAACTACTATATGACTTACGCTAACATCTCAAATCACATATTCATAACGTATCTTTAATATACCGAAAAATATATCCCTTACTACTCTGGGAATAATATATATTAATATCGGGCTAGACTATACGTTAATATTTACGCGAAATTTATCCATATCGAAAATACCTATATTTAGCCGTTGCACTAATATAATGCCTTAATTTGGAAAATATGATAGCTGAATCTACACTCACCTAAATTATTATACTAAAACGTCGTTTATAGTATAATAATTATTACATACAAAATAGACTTAGGTATTGAAAAAATGAATATTATAAACAGTATGAAGATAAAAAAATCATCTTTTATACGTCTTTTGAATAAGTTAAACTCATTTTTATTCGATTTTACAATTACGCCGGTAAAGTTATATAACTTCTAAACGAAATTATGTTGAGGAATGAGGTTTTTCCTATCGCAGATAATAGGAAATTTACGATAGTCTTTTCGACTCAATCCACATATACCTACGATGAAATAAAGTCCAGGCGAAATTAATAACCCCGTTGAAAGTGATTCGAAAAGTTATAAAGTAAATAACGATTAATAGCCTACCTAATTTAACGCTTTTCCACCGTTGCCCACATCGTTTAACGCTTTTAATCCTGGGCTTAAGTTAAACGGGCTTATTAAGGTAACCTATTACGATTACCGTGTTTTTTCGACGAATGTGTTTAAATGACGTAAATCATACAATCGCGGTACTTATACGGAACCCGATAACTAATAACTAAAATATCATATGAAATTCAAATAATTCAATTCTTTAGTCAACTTACAGTATTTTATTAAAGTATGAATATGACCAATACAATGAGCGCCTATAGTAATAAAATTATCCCTGATACATTGGAGAATACGAAAGCAAAAGTAAATATATTTAATGGTCAAAAACCAAACCCAACCGCCTGCGTGAATTAGTAACGTTTTAAATTCAATAACTAACGATACCTATAAGTTTTGATTAGTTTTAATAATTTTTTTGACTCAACAAATGCTATTTATATGCGATGAAAGTTGCTAAAAACAATTTTAATATAATCAAAAGAAATACTAGTATCTTATATTCCCTCATACCCCCGAGCTTTGTAATACGCTGTAATAACGTATTCAACAGCTGGTATATAATATCCCCACACATAAAAAACGCGTATCGACCTTCCACAGTTCATATTTAATCCTTATTTAGTATAAATTCGATCGTATAACGCGTTACCAACTAAATAAAATTGAATCCATCGAATTGAAATTTATTACATTATTCCTGCCCGCTTTTAAATACTGTAAAACTAACTCGAATAGTTGTTAAGTCGGGTTTAAGCTGTCAAATGTTAATAACGATCTGTGCGAAATCGAATGTAAAAAATACGAAACGACCGGATCGAAAGCGGAAGTCTATTAAACGGTCTATTATATCTACTTCCACGTAGATTCGATATAGCTTACGGCTTTTTAAAAACGAAATATATCGGCCTAAATCAGCTCCAAAGGGGTAGGAGCTATATTGGCAAAGTTGAAGGACTAAGTATTTACCGACAGCTTATCTTTCCTAACAGTGTTAAAGTATAACGCGAAATCATTGATATTTTCCATCGATTCATCCTATATAAGGAATATCCTTTCAAAAAAAAGCTTGATCATATAGTATAGTCTAATCTATAAAGGTATACCAAATGGGTATCAAATAGTATTAATAATGAAAATATTAAGGAAGACTAAAGAAGCCTATAGAGATCCTTTATGTAGGACTTATATATGCGGTCTGTATATGATCCGTCATGTGCCCTTACGCGTAACGTCCGCGGACCGCGTCCAGACCGCGCTTGGGCTGGGTACTACACATCCTGTTACGTGCACAGTCACGTAATCTATAGACTCAATGGCTAGTAGCCTAAATCCATAATAGAATGTTATTTATTAACGTCATGATTTATACGTTATTACGTAGCCACTATTGTGGTTTATGTAAATTTTGTAATATCGCTAATATATTAAACGAAAATTTCAACCTTTGTATGTGGTTTCGTAATTGGAAGAAATAGAAGTTAAACGGTTTATTTAAAGTCGACGTGGCTGTTGTAGGTTATCAAAATATATTAATATCAATCATAATTGTATCCTAATTATTTAATATTAGTAAGAAATCGGGTACGAAACGATTCTAATCAAATTAAATACAAATAATAAAGTAACTTAAGTTTGTTAAGACTTGTTAATTAATAAGTTTGGTGAATTTATCGATTTCGGGATAAAATACGGTATTAAGACGTTATTTTACCCCCGTGAAATCGTAAAAGCGTTTTTAAAACCTACCAGTTCAATTTGAAACTAGATTGCTAATAATTATACGAGGAAATTCGTAAAAACTCTAACAATAGATTAGAAATAGTTTTATGTAAGCTTCAGAGTCCAAAGTATTTATTACTTTTAGTGTAATATTCTGCTTAAACAGTTCGTAATAATCATAACGTAACTTACGTTACCGGTATGTTTCTAAAAGAGGTGGATTATAAAGTCAACGGAAAATTTTCTCTCAAGTTGTTCAAACCACAATTAGGGTTTAAGGAATTCCTGTCAACGATATTTTCAATGAATATTACGTTTACAAATATCATAATTCCTATAAAATCGCCGAATCACACGGTATATCCTAAGTCAAAAATACACTTTAAAGGTGATAATGATTATAACATCTTAACCCAAGAAATTGGTAAAAATTTAATCGTATATAACTTATATTGACGTTGTAATATACAACTTATAAACAGGTACCAAAATACGATTACGAAACCATAAAATATCGTCGTCGTTTACTAAATATTTCGAAATAAAAACATTCAATATTTGATCGTTATCACTACAAATATCCATAGGAGAACTCCGGTCGCCTGAAAGTACCATACAAATTAAGCGAGAGTAAGTAATATCCCGGGTGATAACAACATTTTCATTATTTTAAATATCAATATTAATAAATTTTCATAATTCTTTGGGATAAATCAGTCAATAAAAATTAGCCGAGAAATATACGCGGGTGAAAGATATTTCAAAACTGCTTTTTGAGAGTGTAAAAGCTGTAATTCCCTGCCAAAAGGCCGTAGGTTGGAAAAACCTTTCAAAATATCTTTGTTTTGTAGAAATAATATATTAGGTAGTATCAAATCAACCCCTTTACTTCAAACCAATTTAAAACAAAATTAATAATGAATCATTTACAATTAGCAGACCTATCGTTTTGAAAATAATCGTATAGTTATAAAGTACTTTCAGTTTTTGTAATTCGTAAAAATATTAAAAGAGTGGGCTGTACCCTAGAAATCCGCGTTCCATATTTCAAAATAGTTTATAATTTTAAGTAATTCCTTATTGTTTATTTAGTCGTAATATTGGGAGGACAATAAACAACCAGAGTGACAAGGTATTACTCGTGGGTTATCGTAATTATTACGTTGATATCTATCACTCCTTAAGGTTTTACTAGAGTAGTAAATTTTCAGAAAGTTATTGTAATTGGGATTCCACTCAATGAAAACGCTTTTAACAAGGAAATGAAGTTTCAACCGTTCGAAAACATTTCTTACTCGTATTCTTCACAGAAGCGGGTACCTTTCCCGGTGAGTCGAATTGGAAGTTTAAACATTGTAAAATAGTCGTCAATGAATTATCGGTGAAAGTTAGCGAACCCTAGGAAACCTTGTACTTTTAATACAAATATAAAAATCCGTTTATTCACGGATAACGTATAGCATTTGCGGGATTATATAAACTCCAATTTCTATTGGAATACTGAATACCAGGTATCTAGTTTTTTGAAACCCGAATTCACATTGAAATATATTGAAATGTAAATGATCAACGGTTAATACTCTCACGAATTATTCAACATTAACATTATAATCATTACATATGCCGTTGAAATATATTGAAATATCATCCAAATAAATTAAATGAAAAATGATGAAAATGAGGCATAAATTATTATTATTTTATTATGAAAAGATGACAGGTATATGAAAAATCTAAAAGGGGTAATAAAATATTTCAAAAGTTTAAAACGAATATGGAACGAAATTTTACATTTATCGTTTTCTTTAATACGAAGATTGTAAAAAACGGCTTTAATATCAAACTTCGTAAATTATTGAATTGGAGAGATATTCGTAAACGATTACTCAATGAGGTAAAAGAGGTAGCGATTTCCTTTTTCATAGCGTTAAACTTTTAGTAATTGATACAAAAACATAAATTAACTCCGGTCTTCCAAATAAAAAACATAGGGATACCTGCCAAAACGCTGTTACTACAAATATAACTTTCGTTTAATAACTTAGTTAATGTCTTCCTTAATATAAAGAGGTATTTCCGCGATATTCCGTAAAACGGGCCTTACAAGACCTTGAAAAGCTGGTTTTAACTATTGTTTTAACGAACTATTTTATAATCGGCTTCGGAAAAATAAGAAAACAGCTTGTCTTGCAAGAATTTATAGAATAAAGATACAAACTCCTTAAAGGTATCGGGGGGCTTATCGTTAATAAAAACGAAAATTTTGAGGGTGAACGTTTTATGAATATCACCAAGAGAAACGGCGATAAGCTGCGTAATAACGGCTTAATCCTTTCGGGCCTTTCGAAATATAACGTGAAAAAAACCGACACCGTTCACTTTATATTATTTTTATATCGGCACAAACTCTCGTTTCTATACACGATAATTATCTACTTGTTCCCAAAGTAATATAAACTTTAAAACGATATAAGTTACCTCTCAATATTTTATTCAAAGTTCCCTTCAAATAAAGTTATACTACAGATAAAAAATAACATAATCACAAATGATATACTAGTATCTACGGAAATTAATATCCAAAAAATATAAAAATAAGTTGAAAAACAGATTCAGGTACGTAACTTATAACATTACCGAAACATCGGGGTAAAGTAAAACTATACAATGATTTTAATCAGTTGGTGAATGATTTACTCGTAAAATTATAAAATTTATGATGAATATTTAATAATACACTAATAAATCAAATAATATTGCAAAGTGAATTTATTACAATACGAAAATTATTGAAAAGTAAGAAACAAGTTATTGGGTCGAATTAAAATCCCTTTAACTCTTATACATAATTATATATGAAAGTTACGTTTTTTCCTCTTAAAAATTGATAATATTGTCGGTAAAGATAGGGTAAATATTTACATTAAATTAAATATCTGGGTTATTTGAAAGTTACGCTGGATTTAATAAATGAGTCCAAATACGATAACTATTAGCGCCGCACCGTAAATATAAGCTAAGGTTCTTACGATGGATAATTGCCGAGTGGTTAACCCAGGTAACGCGCTGCTTAGGAGCGGTTCGAAAGGTGATTACGCCAGTTATAATAACATCCTCCGGGTTATCACAAGCGGGCATGTCGTTATTATTGTTTTCGTTATAGGCAATATCTTCGGTACTAATAAAGCTAACGTAACCAACGCTATTATATCGAGTGTAAGGGTCATAAAGCCTCCTATGAATAAACTGAATACAAATTACCCATTGATTGTAATCCATAGGTATATCTAAGGGGAATAGTATATTAATTAATATGTTGTTAATAATCCCCTCTAAAATAGTAATTTTAACGGCAGATTCCTAAACTTTCTCCACGTTTAAAAACGTAAAATCGTTTACAATCTCCTCATTTTATACTCGTAAATTGAACAATCATTACTTTAATCGTATTAAGATCGCAATGATGAATTTGAAGTATTATTATAAATATATCTAAGTTATTAATACTTCCATTATTAATATAGTTGTAATAGCATTTTATAATAAGTTTACTGAGCCCTTTTATTTTAAAAAAACATAGAGAAAAATATTTTTTTCAATATCGATAACCTTTAGATTCTCACATAAATTTCATAATATTATGAGTTTTTATACGCTAAAATATAATTTAACACGGGAAAATTTAATCTATCAATTGTAAAGTTTACGTTTAGGTCGTCAATATCTAATAATATTAAACGGGGTGCCGACATCCTAATAAAAGTCGGAAAAAATCGAATTGTTATCTTCAGATAAGTTGACATAGTTTCTGATTTGGAATAACGCGATAGTTACATCGTTCGTAAGTAATGTAACAAAACCCCTTCAAAGAAGTTAATTAGAAAACGTAAATATATTGGTAACTTTAAATTGTTACATTATATTCTTCAACATACTTAATATGTCAATATTATATTATTTTAAATATAAAATGTATTCGTAAGCTGTTTAATCTTATTTAACAAACTTTATACATAAGGTAATGATAAAACGTTCTTATTTAATGGTTAAATAAAATTATTAAACCTTTTAAGCGCTTTGAAGATATTCTTTTACATGCGCGTCAAAAAACTGCTTCAGGACTTAAGGGTTAAGGTTTGAAAAGTAGAAAAATATAAGCCTAAATGATAACCGTTTGTAAACAATCATAATTCCTTTGGGGAAGAAATCGAGGATTATATATAAAGAAACTAGACCGAAGCTGCCGTTTAAAATGATTGGATACTGTCTATAATCCTCGACAAATAAAAAAGAGGAGAACCCCTACTAAGAAGCTACTACGAAACTACAGAAAAAGGGTGACCCAGTCATGTAACAGGAGATGGCATACTTCCGTTCGGCTTCCAAGCAGCCTCAAAGCACTGTAAAAGCATAGATGGCAACCACTATGGCTAGATCCCTGGTAACCACTAGCCTAGATACAATCCTATAACAAATAGAGACTTAACTATAGGAAAAATTCTAAGGGACTTAGAATCTTTCTCAATTAACCAGTGGATAACCCTAACGTTAATACCTTTTTCCACGTTAACGACTGCTGTTTCACGCGCTTTGCTACTGCTAAGGGCATATTTAGGGTTTTCAAGTGGAGGTATTGAGCTATCGAATAAATTAACAAGTTCCTTATCGTCGGCGTGCAAAGAGATTTAACTTAACTGAAGTTTAAGGTGAGGTTCTCTGGAACTTGTATAGGGGCGTTAAGGGTTTTCAACGCTCTTTCCCTTAGGTCGTGGGTTTTAATAGTATTTTTCACGTTAAGCCAACTCAAAAAGAGTCTATATCAGCCTGATAAAGCTTTCTTATAGCACGTATACCCCTCGTTGTTCGAGTTCTGCCTTCAACTTAGACTTGATACCCTTCTAAATCCTCTTCCACATATCAATGATCTAGTCGTTAAAGCACTCACGGTATTTGCGGAAGGTGAGATCGCCGCAGTAAAGTTCTTTGCTACCGTTCTGTTTGATGATAAAATAGCCGACGAAGTTGACCAAATGCCTTTCGGTTAAGTATTTGTCGATATTCGACCCCCAAAGGTCTTTATAGTATTTCATTGAAACGAGGGATCCAAAGGCTTTGATTCCTTTCTATAGTTCCTAGGTAGGTTCTATCATAAGATTTTGGTTGGCATAGGACTTGGTAATTTAACGATAAGTTGCCTAACGTATCTTTCTTAGCGCAACTTAGCGGTTTTCATTGCTTTGGTTTGGAGTAGCTATTTTGACAAATGAATTAGTGTAGGGGGCGTAATGAGATAAGGATTAAATTTCGGTGTAAAGGGTAAGATCAGAGGTCGTTTTTTATAGTTATTTGGCGTAGGACTGAGTGGTTTTCATAATAGTAGCACCCGCAGTAATACTAACTTAGACGTTGCGAACTTATCGATTCGAGACTTTTAGCGGTCAATTTTAACGCTTTTTAAAAATATCTGTGAAGAATCTTAGTGTTTTAAATAGAGATACTGTCGTTACCTCTAGATTAACATAGAGACTAACGCAGCCTAAGAGGGTTTTTTTTTTTTTTACTCATTGCCGTAATAGCAAACACAATAGTAAAAGCCTTTCGCAAGCATCTTTTCTTTACTATAATCGCCGTTTAATATAAAGCGTAACCGGAAAGTAGCTTATTTTTCTATTTAGTTTATCTTTGCTTAACATAATAAGTACTGGTAATTGTTGGAAGGGCTTTACACGTTGCAATATTGTCTATTGGATTGGTCAAAGTAATAGTAGTATTGCAATAGTCAAGTGATAGATGTATTGTTTTAGGCTTGATAGGCTGCTGGCCGGTTTGCACACTCATTTGTATGTCTAATTGTTTGGCTCATTCCCTATTCTAAATCGGGCACTCCACAATCAACTGACTTATAGTCAGTACAGTCAACTTTATTGTAAGTAAAGTTGACTGACTGTATTGTAATTGACTTGCTAAAAATAGCAGTCAATATTAGTCTAACAGAAGGTATACATTTAGGAGTTCTATTAATAAAAGACCCTTTTTTATGAGTTGGCGATTGATAGACAACTACGTATATATAGGAGGTCCTCTATTACTATAACATACCCTAAGATATCTACGCGTAACTATACAAGCATTTCACTTTTGCCCTTTACATGGGGTTTCACCTCGCTTTTTCAGTTTTACGGAGCCCTCTTCTTTTCAAAAGTCAAAACAGTCGTATCACTAGCGCAATTAAGCGCTGAGAAGGAACTGAAACGGCTGAATATTACAGTTCGACTAAAGTTGAAATTTACATGCCTATAGGTTTACAAACTGCGGGGCACTCTAAATTCTTAATTAGAGGGATGGCGGGGGGTTAAGGTGGCTCTTGTAGGTACCCAAACTTCGCGTTACGATCCCTTCTGCCGGTATCTACAGGTATATTTCGAAGTACCTAGTATAATGCCTCGCGACAGTTACTGCCCAGTGATATTATAATATAGAAAAAGTCTACGCTTTGTTATATCACCTAACAGGTAAACACCTCTATCTCCATTATGACGACAAAAATACTGTCCTTATGTATCTGTTTATTATTTGTAACTGTTACACGAAGCAGTTCTTTTAAGGTATTATACCTAACACTGTGGAAATAAGATTCTTAACAAGAAGCTATTCGAAATGAATCGCGTTATAAAGGGATACTAATACTATTACGTAATTCGATCATACTAATGATGGTAAGGCTAAAGTTGACTTTAGCTTTGTGAGAAAACTCTTTTTATTATGATTGACGATTATAACTACCGTTGTTAACCTTATTATTTTCCAATTTTTTTAATCTCCTACCCTTTTACTCCTTTGCCTTAAAAATATGAAAAACCTCGGTATCAAAGTTAACGTTTAGACTGATAAACTGGTTTAAGTTAAGGGCGGTAAAAGTTTTCCACTCAGATTTCAATAGGAATACCTTTGGTTCTACCTGATAATGATGACATCAGTAATATTAAACTTAAAGGCATTAGAACTTCGTTAATTATATAGCTGGTTTAACTATCTAGTAACTAATAATCTATATAAAATCCTTAAGGCATCCGGTTATAAAAACGTGGACTTACCGGTACCAAAGGCGATTAAACAGTTTAACCATTACTATCAAACACACTTCTAAACCCCTTTTAGGTTTTATTTCACGTTTAAAAAAACATTAACTCTAAACTCTTCGTAGATGCATTTTACCTGGAAAGTAAGCCGGTACTTGAAGTCATCAATTTCCCCACGATGTTTCATGGCGCTGAGTTACGTAACATAATTGTGGCGAAGAACACGTACTAGTTAATATATAATTTCTAAATTTATACATACCTGGAACCACTAAACGTACCAATCTACGATACCGGAATTGACTTTACCATAATGAAAATTTAAATAAATATTTAATCGATGTGAATTTAATATATGTAGATTTCTTTTAAGGTTCATTAAGGAAGGAATAAGTTATAAAAAGCTTATATATCTTTATAATGGGCGTAAAATTTTGTTACATTTGAAATTAAAACCTTTATAAAGTAAGAAATATGGTTTTAAATAATTGTAAAAGGTCTTAAAGATATTGTTAACCCCAATGGTCCTATACCAACTTCGTTAATATTTAAGGCTTACTAACCTATAACGACTTAATTACCATTATCGTTGAATACCTAAAACCGTACTATAATATATAGCAAATCCCTAAAATAATTGAAGAAAAAGTCGGAACGCCGCCAAATCTATAATGCCATTAACACCATAAACAGACTAGCGATAATAAACTTATTATTCTTGCTTTTTTAAAGTAAAATTCTTACGTGAAGAGACACAGACAGATATAATAGACCTTACAAGATATTAAGTATCGTTAACCTAAATATGGTAGTGAAAACCGTTAACAACCTTGTTACTTTTCGAACTATACAAGTTAAGCTGTATGAAAAAAACTTAAGTATAATAAAGACCATTTTATTAAGAACTCTAGAATGAAACGGGTTAATTAATATAATCCTCTAGAGCCAATCGTTTATAAGTTAGTAAAACGTCTACGGCGTGAAAACCCACTGAAAAGGAAGATATACACTTAAGAAGAGGATGATAAAGAGGATTACAAGCTTGAAAAAGCATATATAACGGCGTATGTATTTCAGAAAGCAAAGATTCAAGGAGAACTGACCTTTAAGTTACGTGTTAGAGGTATTATTAACATACTGTGCAAACATTTAAAAAAAAGAAACTGGGTAGGAATTAATCGCCTTTTTACACGAGAAGTGGTTTAATTTATATCTTTGACTTAATTTAAAAAATTACACGTTATAATTATAGAATCGAGGATAATCTTAAAAATTAGGTATAAAACCACAAGCTAACCGTACGAAGAATCACGGCTAATTTCTTAAAAATACAGTAATAAAAGTAAATATTAAATACTTACTGAATCTCCTAAAATTGAGAAAATCATTCAAGATTTAATTGTCGTAATTATTACCATTTTGACTATTGAAGTAAGAGGTGAGTTTACTCCTAGTAGTTGTAACATAAATTAAGTATATACGAAATTCACCATAGATTTTTAATGAATTATATTATTAGAATTACCGAAAAACCTAAGAGATAAGTTTCAATCCGCCACAATAATAATTTGTATTGAATTTTCATACGGGTTAGCCGAGGAAAGTATTTATTGGTTCTTAACGTACTAAACGCATTTTGAAAATAAGATGGATATAAAGACTCTAACATTGGACCCGTATTTATTGATTATTTAAGGAAAAGACTTCGATATTATAAGAATATAAATTAACAAGAACCTTATTTTCGAAAACATTAAGTTTTTAGCGGCGAAATAGTGTACTATTGAGAAGTCAAGTTTTTATAAGTGTAAACCGATTAAAACGTTAACTAGCAGCATATGACTTGACTTTAATAGGTCGTTAATCCGTATTTATAGTATGAAGACTAAACATACCAACGGCACATATACTATCTAATATCAAAATAGGTAAGCTACGAATATAATGATGATAAATAAGGCCGATAAGGTAAAATTATAACAATACATAGAGTAAAGAACCCGTACAATTCATATTACCACGTTATATTAATCGAAGATATTGTAAGGCCTACTAATTGCGATATCGATACAAGATTTACAGGACAAAGACTTGAATAAGTTCAACAAAAAAAATAGTAATAAATGGATAACTTAGAAAAAGATGTTAAGATAGTGTCGGAAATTTAACGACAGCGAGGTTAATAATTTTTCAATACGGGATTTCTTACTAATAAAGATAACCTTATTTTATAAATCGAGTTTCATATGATATTTATTAATGAGGAAAGTTTTAATGGGTAATTTACAATTATCGGACATTTTATATACTAGATATAAGTTAAATATAATTATATAATACTCAACGTATTAATTTTAAAGGTTTACTGTTGGAATAGCAGTCTCATACAGTATAGTCAAGTCAACTATACTTACAGTTAATTGAGTGTACTGACTGCAAATTAACTACAATTTATAGGATTGACTGTATTGACTGTAAGTCAAGTACAGTACGTACCCACTTCAAAGTGAAGCACGGGCCAAATCGTTTAGCTATAAAAATTGGTGTGCAGAACGGCTAGTGGTCCGCCAAACATAAAACTTACAACTCAGAACCAATTTCAATACAACACCGGTTACTTCAACTACAGCGATTCGAATCAACTACGTTGCAACGATAAAGATCTACCAACACTGATTAGTGATTATTAGGTTAAGCATAGATTAGCTAGGTAGAAGAAAAGGCTATTTTCCGGTTACGCTTGATATTAAACAGAGGCAGGGTAAAGGAAATCTTCTTATATAAGGCCTCTATATACTGTGCAGTTGTTTGCGGCAACAAATAGGAAAGACTTATAAGCTTTGTAACTATTCGCGGTAATTTATAAGCGGTAACGGTATCGTTATTATTATCTAAAATACTAAGAAAGCTTTATTAGACCAGTTTTGAAAGAAAGCGTTAAGATGAACCACCTGAAAGTCTCAAAAATCACCAAGTCGTCAAGTTTCATAAACAGATAAGTTAATACTATAACGGCTATTATTATTACGCGTTCTACTACTAAAAGCTTTAATGCAGAAACGACCAAGTCGCACAACTTTAAATAAATACCAACTTTAACGGCAAACTTATGGCGTAACATCTCTTTACACTACTTTTTTCCCCCATTCATTTTAATTTTCGTTACGATAGCTTTACAAAACGTTAAAATCATTATTTTTACCAATATTAGCCGAAATGAAGAAATTAAAAACCTCGGATCAATATTAGTCAAACACTTCAATAATAACCTTTGGCAAACGGATGCTAATAAAAACTCCATCCTTAAGCACCTAACAAACTACATTCGCAACTTTATTCTGGATTTAAACCTTACCGGACGTAATACGGGACCTATCCAATAACTTTTACAAAAAGTTTAAAGAATATATCTTAGATATATAAAAGCCGATTGACAGGTAAGTTAAAATTAGGTTAAAGACTAAACTCTTTTATAAAGGAGTCAACCTCTCTATAAACAACGGTAAAAATAGCAATTTTGCGAACCTGTTGTACGAATGATTAACAAATGAAAACCCTTCATAAATTTGGGGAAAAGGAAAAGGTATCGCTGACGATAATATCCCTTAACGCCCCTATATGCGTTCGAAATATTACAACTAAACTCCCATAAGTTTTTAAAACCTTTTACTTGAGATTAATGGTCTAGTACTACTAGCCGTAAAGAATTGATTAACATACACGCCGTAAGCCCTTAAGTTTACTAGTTAATTGAGTAGGAACCTCAACGTAACCTTTAACACTAAAGAGAGTATTACCAAGTCCCCCGCGGCGAAAACCCTTAAATACCAATCCTTTAGGCCCCTTAGTACATTAAGTTTTATCATTCCAATCAACGAAGAAGCGGCTTTACGCATGAAAATATTATAGGAACTAACATTGGGTTTTTCACTTTATATTTGGCCAAACGTAATTATTCTGCCTACAAATATTAATACCAGCACCTTTCTTCATATCGGTTGAGAGATCTAAAGATTTTCTACTACAAGTATATTACTCTTTCCCTTCGAAACGTCAACATAATGGATACTGATTTGGTAACAATTACTACGTTCGTTAAAATCTAGGGAGGAAAGAAAAGGTATAACGGTAAGCTATATAGCTTTTCGATGTTAAGTTACGCCTATTTTTCAATATATGCCGCTAAATAAAGGTTAGAATGCAAGGCTTTCACTCTTTATTTCCTAATATTCTTACTAGTTAAACCAAAGATTACTAAATTCTGTACTAAACGAATTACGTCTCTTTCCGAAATATTTACAACGGTCTTAAAAGTTACTTTAAACACAATATCAACTTCGTTTAATACTATATGAACTAAAACATAATTAAGTAATTTTACATATCAAATTATATGAAAGATTTGTAAAGAAAGATAGACCTCCCTAATTAGATGCTCAATAGACTAATACTTTGTCAATAAGTAATGGGGAATGTGGAAGTTGACGAGGATATATTATTTCAAAAAGTTTGGCAATCCATTACGGGGTATAAAAAGTTGAAATACGCCTTATAATTCATTAACTCTACTTAAAAAGTTTTTTTTTAGCTAGTTACGTTCCTCGCTTACAACAGTAATAACTTGGATTTCGAAATTTACTAGTACATAGGCCTTAGATTCAAATTTTAGAAACGATAAAACAAACCCTTTCATGCGTATTACATCAACTATTAGTTCGGAATGCTTAATTAGTACGGTTAATAAAAAAACCTCGAAATTGGGACCGTAGCCAACACGCCATATAAGGAGGGGAATTTTTAATTTAGTTAAATAAGTTTACTTTAAACGTTGAAAATATTGTGTTTCCGTTAAATAAAGCTATGAATTAACACATTATACTGTATCTGAACGCGAATTAAAGTAGATAATATATTATATACACTTTCCCTCCACCTCTTATTAGGATTATATATTACACGTTGCAAAAATTAAAGAGAAGGAGGTTATAGATGAATAAAATAAGCCTAATGCTATCAGTTAATACGAAAATAGTGATATTAGCCCGGAAACATCATAATAATTCGTCAACCACGCTTCCTTATACTACCTAATAAGTGAAAACCACTATAGCCGATATAAAGATAAGACTCTAACCCTACTCACTTATTTATCATTTGCGACCATTATACAGAACATTTATTTTAAGGTATTCTACCAGATACTAAGGTAATATGGTACTTAATAGTAGGCTATTCGTTATACTTCGCGTTACGAAAAGATATTAATACTGTTATGGAACTTGACTATACGGATGCTGGCAAGGCCAAAGTTGACTTTAGCTTTAGAAAAAAGCTATTTTTGCTGGGGTCGACGACAGTCACTACCGTAATTAATATTTTTTATTTTTTTTATATTTTGGATTCAGTTACCGGCGTCCTCCTTTACCTTAATGATATAATAAGCCTCAGCGTTAACATTAACATTTAGACCAATAAATTAGTTCAAGTTGAAGATAGTAACTAGTTTCTACTTAACCCTAAATAAGAGTATTTCAGGTTTCATTTTCAAACGCTAAAGGAAATATTATGAAACTTAAAAGAGTCGAAACTTTGTCAACTACATCACCAGTTCAACTGTCCGAAGATTAATAGATTTTACAGGGTATTAAAAGCGACTAGGTACGAAAATATAGATTTATCAACGCTAAAGATACTTAAACAGCATTTATATTATTACCAAATGTACTTCCAAACCCCCCAAGGTTTTAGTTTACGTTCAAAATATTGAAACTTTAACTTGAAGGTTTTTGTAAATGTATTTTACCTAGACAGAAAGTTATTACTTTATGGTATTAACTCTGTCACGGACGTTTATGGCACGAAATTCCTTGACAATATTACGGTGAAGTAAATATAACAGGTATTACGTATTTTATGGATTAATATGTATTTAGGAATACCAAACGTGCTAGTTTAAGATACCGGTACTAATTTTACTACGATAAAGTTCTAAGTTAAAGTTATGTCGATGGGAACTAAGTGTAAATACGTTTCCTTTAAAGCTTATTAAGGTATTACTAAGGTCGAAAAAGCTTACACTATTTTACGAAAAGCCTACGATATTCTTATCCTGGAAATGAAGAACTTAAAAAATTTAAAAGCATGGATTTAGATAACCGTAAAAGTCTTGAATGATACTATTAGCCTTAATGGCCTTATATTAACTTTTCTAGTATTTAGCGCCTTCTAAGGTATAATGACTAAGTTGATATTATCTTTAAATACCTAACAACGTATTATAATGTACGGTAAGATCCTAAAGAAACTAAGGAAGGAAGTAGTATGCTGCTAGATTAATAATAACTTTAATACTAAAAAAGGACCATTGATAATAAACTTGCTATTCTTAACCTTTTAAAGTAAAGTTTTTACGTCGCGAGAGCTAGTTGAATGGAATAAATCTTATTAGATATTTAGTATTCCCAATCCAAATATAATGGTTAAAACCGCTAACAGATTTATTATTTTTGGTACTATATAAGTTAAACCGTATAAAAGACCTCTTATATCTAATAAAGATTCCTATGTCGAAAATCCTTAACACGAACGAATTAGCTAATATAATCATTTCAAGCCTATCGTTAAAAAGTTAATAGAAGATTGAAGGCGTGTAAAATTACACAAATGCAATATATATATTGAAGATATAGACGGTAAACGAAAACTGTAAGCCTGGAAGAGTATAAACAACGACGTATTTATTTTAAAAGGAGAAGTCTAACGGAGAATTTTCCCTCAAGTTATGTATTAAAAGCATTATGAATACGCTAAGAAAAACTTTGAAAGAAAGCGACTTGGTGAATATAAACGTTTTTTTTTATATGGGATGTTATTTAATTTATTCTTTTCACGTCATTTGAAAGCAAAGAAAGTTATTTTTTTAGGTCGAGAATAATTTACGAGGTCAATGACAAAACCAAGGACCGGTCGTACAAAAAGTTACGGTTAATCATTTTAGGATATCATAATGAAAGTAAGAACGTAATCCTGACTTAATCGCCTATAATTAAAAAGATGAGCAAGCGTTTAATCGTCGCAATTACTACTAGTTTGACTTTTAACGCAAGCGGTAAGTTCACATTTAATAGCCGTGATATAACGCATGCGTGTATGTAGTCTGCTCCTGATATTTAGCGGATCATACTACTAAAACTACCGAAAAAACTAAGGGACAAGTTTCCAGCCAGCACAGTAATACGTTATATTCAGTATTTATACAGACCAATAGAAGTAGGCTTCTATTAGGTTTTAACTTATTAAACGTACTTTAAAAATAGGCTGTATATAAAAACTTTAATATTCGACCCGTGTCTATCAATTACTTTGAGAGAAAACTTCGGAATCGTCGGTATATAAACTAATAATGCTCTTTTTTTCGGAAATGTTAAGTTGATGGCGATGGAATAACATGCTACTAAAAAGTCTTACCTTTAAAGGTATAATCCAATAAAAACGTTTTTTTAAGGTTATATGATTGAACTTTAATGGATAGTTCATCTGAATTTATAATTTTAAAGTTAAAAACACCTACGGCACGTATATTAGCTTACGCTAAAAAGGGTAAACCACGAATCTGACGACGATTAACAAAGCTGACAAGGTGAAATTACAACGATACCTGGAATAAAAAGCTCATACGACCTGTATTACCATGTTATGTTAACCGGAAGAATTATATAACCTATCTATCGCGATAAACGTATACTATGTACGATAAGAGAACTTTAAGAAATTGAATAAATATATTTAGTAGCAAATAGTTCGTTGAGAAACAGGTATTAATATGGTTTCGATGAATTTAACGACGGTAAAGTTAATACTTTTTACGCATAGTTCTTTGCCTAACAATATTAACCACACATCGTATATCAGGGTTCTTATAATGTTTATGAACGAGGGAAAGTCCAATAGGAAATTTACATTTATCAGAAGCCTCATATATTAAATACCCGTCATTTTTGAACGTATAATACGAAGTGTATTAGCTTGAAAGGTTTACAATATAATAATAGGCTTTAATATTGGTATAATAAATAATGATACAATAAGAATTATCACTGAATACTTAGAATTATCTTCGATACCTATAATAATATATATAAACTCCTGAAGCCTTTACAAGTATTTATGAAAGCTAGGTACAACTAATTAAAAAAGTTGAATAATAGACGTATTAGTTTTAAAAAAGGCATAAAAAACTCGGGAAAACTATAAGTTCCAGTAAATTAACGGTAAAGATAATCTCGTTAAAGTTATAACTAAAGCCACGCTTAATAGCGCCATGGAAAGATTTATGGATAGCAATACATTAACCGTACGAATCGAGGGCTACATAAACCGCTCGTCACGTAACGTGAGGGAGTAGGAATGCCCTGGTAAACTTAAAGACTGTCCGAGTAATGCTAGTAACGGCAACAGTGGCAATGGTAACGGTGGAAATAGGTGGAACTACTAGTAAGAGGTACGTAAATGGTGGAATGCGTAATGCGTATAGGTTTGTGGCGAAAGACCTGTGCATGGGAATTGAGGAATGGAGGGCTAGGTGACGTAAAGCAAAGGGCCGTAATAAATATTGATTTTAGTGCAAAGTGATTGGAATTAACAGGGGTTTGGCTTGTAAATGAAGGCGAGATTGTAGAGGTTGCCACCAATTGGTAGCCAGCTACGCGGGCGTACAAGCACAAAACAAAAAGCTACCAGTATTAGAATAGCAGTCAAATGTAATACAGTCAAGTTAACTATACTTACAGTTAGTTGATTGTACTAACTTCAAATTGAATACAATTTGTGGGATTGACTATATTGACTATAAGTTAAGTACAGTGGGTGCCCACTTCAAAATGGGGTATAGGCTAAAGTAGTTGGCTATACAAATTAGTATGCAGACTGGCTAGCGATCTACCAAACTTAGAAATTACAACTCAAAACCAATTTCAATGCAGTAACAGTTACTTTGATTACGGTGATTCGAATATACTACTTTACAACGATAAATTCCTACCAACATTTACGGTATAACAGTAAGTTTCAATATCTGTATGGTAACTAAAGGTATCTTAAAAATTATCACTAAATATCTATGATTGCTTCTGATACTTATAGTTATGTATACGGATTTTCGAATCCTTTAGAAGTATTTATCAGAGTAAGGTACGACTAATAAAAAGTTTAATAATTAAATTAATATCTTTGAGAAAAGTATATAAAGGTAGGAAAATTAATAGATTTCGTTTAATGAAGGATGAAAATAACTCCGTTAATGTTTTACATAAAACTACATTTGATAGCGCCTTAAAACGATTTGTAAATAGTAATACGCTGATTGTACGAATCTAGTATTACGTAGAATGCCTAATACGTAACATAAAGAAATAGGGATACCTTGGCAAACTCGAAGATTAGCAGGGTAATGGTGGCGATAGTAATAGTGGCGGTAGTAGTAGGTGAAATTACTGGTAAAAGGTACGTAATTGGTGAAATAAGTAATATAGTTAAGTCTATGACGGAAGACCTGTGTATTAAAGTTAAAAAATAGAGTGTTCGGAAATATGAAACAAAGGGTTGTAATTAATATTAATTTTATCGAAAATTAACTGAAATTAATAGGGGTTGGTCTTGTGAATTAAGGAGAGATTTTAGGGGTTGTTACTAATTAGTAGCTAGTTATGCTGGCGTATATGTGTAAAATAAGAACCCACTAGTAATAGAATATAAGTTTAATATATTAAAGTAAAATTAACTATACTTATATTTAGTTGATTATAATGACTGTAAATTAACTAAAGTTTATAAAATTGACTGAAACTTTAGTGGAGTAGGTGCCTACTTAAAATTATGATACGAGCCAAAGCATTTAGACGTACAAATTAACGTATAAACTGGCTAGCGGTCTTCCAAACTAATAACTTACAACTTATTAACCAATTTCAATGCATAACCAGTAACTTTAACCACAGTAATTCGAATCAACTACGTTGCAACGATAAAGGCCTGCCAATATTTAATATGTTATCAACTATACTTAGGCTGGCATTATATGAATATTAAATTTTTAAGGGTATTTCAAGATATATTTATCCGGTTTCTTATCCCAGACCGTGATATAAATCTGGTTCTTCTCCGAATCGTCTTTCTTAGAGATTTATTCGTGTATAATACCGCCAAGTTTCTCTTTAATATCTTTGTGAGTAGCTGTATAAACTGGAAAGTATCATTTTGTTTGGTATTTCAAAGGTTAATTAATTTAAATTATAGTTTAATGAGGATCTATTCATATAGTAGACCATTTATCGGTTATTAGCTGACTTTATTGTAAACGAAATACTATTTTTAGGGATTTATAGGTTTTTGTATATTTCTGTAAGGTTACTGTAAACCTAATCCTTGTAAGGAGTTCTATCACTTGTTATAAGAGCGCCCGCGTTAGGTTTCACCTTATTCACGGTTTCCGAAGCTTTTTTCTTAGCTCTCGTCGCCTTTATATTCGTATTTAGAACTTAGATTGGAGTCTCCATTCCTCGGATACACCTTGAATCGTCGATTCAAAACGTGGTAAATAGTTTTAACAAAGTCCGATTTCGTGATTTTCGGACTTTTATACTTAGCCTTTCCGATAATAAATATTAATTCACAACTAGTTTATAGACATGAAGAGGTTTTATATAATGTTTTAAAGCTTTTACAAAAAGTTTCTAGGTCTTTTTCTAACTTACATAACGCAAAGTGAAAGTTTGATTTTCTATTATATCTTTTTTAAATCATTCAATTGAATAGTTCGTTGCCTTTATAATCATTTTGAAACGTTTTCTAATAGTTTGCAAACTTCGTTCATAAAATGGTGAAGAATTTATGTAGTATTTTATCTGATTTCCTATGATAGCTTTTAACGGATTCCTATATAATCATTATCTAGTTGTAATTATAGAACTCTTAGTAAATTTACGTATCCAAATACATTTTCAAAACTTTATAATATTCAACGAATACATCTACATATATAAAATGATACATATATTACTTTTCAATATACCGAAAAAAAATCCGGGTGAAAGAATATATAATTGTAAAAATTTGACATTTAATCATTTATATGCATTTAATATTTCACAAATATTATTGTCAAGTATATCTTATAGTTCGTTTTTGTAATTCTCATTTTTATTCCATCATTTAGCAAATTTGTAAACTCTATAAGGTTGTTTCTATTGGTAGGGAATCAATTAGGCAGAAGGTTACAGTACGGGCTATAACCCGCCTATATAGAGTCGTAAAGTTCGTATAGAATTTTCTCGCCTCTTATATTTCTCTTAGAAACGCTGTCCTTTTGGTTAGGAGAGTTTACGGTGCGGTTGAAAGGGGTGTCTTTTTTTACCAAGAAGTAACTTGATTTATCGTCCTTTCCCAAGGTATTTATTAAATCTGGTAAGTTTTAACCCTAATAGAGAATAATCTCCACGACTCTTCCTCTTATTACGTGAAATTTTACCAAAGGTTTGTCAATTTTTCGTAGGGTGCGGCTAATCTCGCTGAATGTCTTACGATCTACATACGTTAGGTAATCTCGCGTTATAACCTATTATCTACATCTTCGACAAGGTTTTTTTTACGCTTCGCTAACTAATATCTTTTTACAAGGTCTATCTTTGATACCTCTTTATATTCTTTAATCGATAATTCATTAAAGTCCATCGTAAAAATAGGCTTTTCTGTAATACGACTATTTCTACCATTAGGCATATTAATACCTCTACTTCTAAATTATACCCATAACACTTTCAAAATCGAATTATACGCCATAGACCACATTTCCAACGTTTAATTAGAAAAATATTTTCAAAAATCATCTAGTATATCGAACTCTTAAGTCTTCATCCTCTAATAACGAGAGTTAATATTTTTAATGTAAGTGTTCATAATCTAGGGTCCAAATACTTCACTGGAGTTTTAATTACATTATCAACCAAGTTTGAATCAATAAACTTTAAAACCCTTTCCGGAGTATTATATATTGAAACAAAAGATCTATATATTTGTTAAGTTCATTTAGACTCGTCCTTAAATTTAACAAGGAGGTTTTATATACGTTTCAAAAAAGTATAATTGAAACGATTGATAAATACAATAATAGAAAGAGAAATGTACAACATACCAAGAAAAGGTGAATAATGTATAACCAAGCGTTTTAAATTAAGTGTTTAGAATTTTAAATACTTTATAAACTAAACTATTAGTAAATTCAAACGTCGTAAGTATAAATTTAAAGAAGTGATATATAATAGAACGAACGAGTTGGGTGGTAGATGTCGGAGTGTGATGTTTTATGTAAGAGTTGGGATATTATATCAAAGCGCCGGATATTAATTTCAGTGCTTCGAATATTAATATAAGCGCTCCAAAGGTTTTTATAATTGTTTCTAAAGTATTCATAAACGTTTTAAAGGTTATTCTAATCATTTTTGAAATGTGCGTAATCGGTTTCAATATCCATATTATATAATGATTATCCTGATAGGTTCCAGCGAAGTGGTCCGAAATTTAATGATTCATATAGCCGATACATAACAGAACGCTTTTTACAAAGTACTCAAATACTTTCAAAATGCTAACCAAGTTAATAGTAACATAAAGAGGTTTTTAATAATCAAAAGGTATCAACCAAATTTATTATATCGTATATTAAATGGTTTTTTTTCAATGCTACTAAATGTTTTACAATCCTTCCTAACCCCCACGTAATTTTTATAACTCGTAGTG
The DNA here is from genome assembly GCA_038502455.1 of Anisogramma anomala. Lineage (NCBI taxonomy): Eukaryota > Fungi > Ascomycota > Sordariomycetes > Diaporthales > Gnomoniaceae > Anisogramma > Anisogramma anomala. The sequence goes on along the minus strand of JASMMZ010000007.1, from coordinate 14,005,254 downwards.
TTGGAATACAAAATATTTAAGACCGTTATAACATACCATTGTGGGTATATAACTAAGGTTCGTCTCTTTCTCCCTAGGCTGTCTTTAGTCAACCAAGTTGGTTATTGATGAGTATCGGTTAGGTTTTTACGTTAATGTATAAAAGAGATATTATAATACCAAACAGTAGTAGAAAGATGCGAGAGGAAGAAAAACCATTTGGAGAGTACACGCCACAGATAAAAGCTTAGATACTCTCATTTGGGTCGTAACCTCCTATCATGCACTCCGCTAGCATGCTCCCTCACGCTTATTTACTATAGTATACATATACACATTCTATTTTTATTTATAACTTCACCAATATAATATTGTATTATTAACTGGAAATAATACAAATTGGAATACAATATGAATAACTATCGAAGTCCATATCTACGTACGTGATAAATGAAATCATTTCAATAACAAGATTATAACAAAAACACACATTGAATTTATGAAATAAAATATAAATGCATACTGAATTTAAATTCGAAAATAGTTATTGGTTTATAGTGTTATAATACTTATAACCTTCAATTACGGCAACTTCAATGAATTTGATATAATTACAAGGTAAATATTTTACAAAAAGCGAGTTATATATAAATTCTGGAGAAATAATTGGATACATCAAAGTTTTTATTGATTGTTATACGCAACCAAGTATATAAATTAGGTATTTTTCTCATAAAATTGAATAAAGTATTCAATGGTATTAATACAAACAATAATATAAGTACCCGCGTTTAAATTGATATAACTTTATATAGGTTCCAACCAAATAATACGAATTATATAGCCGTTTTTTCTATATCATAAATACAAATAGTTATTTTAACATCGTTAAATTTCCGTTAAGTCCAGCTATATCACACGTTAATTATTTCTATACTTTCAATCTTAAACCTCATTCCAGAAGATTTCCCTTATTATTACGTATAAAATCAGCGTCGATACATTTATTATTACTTTTACTATTGATATAAATACCATTATTACCTCCGCTATTATAATCTCCAATTTCATCCCTTTTTATATATTATTAACTTACTTATAAATATGGAAATTCTGAAAGTCATTTATCGATAAATATGGCTCGGGAAACCTACATATTTTGATAGAAATCATTATTATAGTAAGCTATAATTTAATTTTTCGTCGAAAATTGAGAGTTTAATAGGGTCATTCTAGAAAATACTATTTTTTTAGTTAAAACCTTCTCCTAAGTGTTAAAAATACTTGGCGATTTTGAAACCCTTATTTTATACGAACGACTCTTCATAAAGAAATATCGATTATATTCGTGTGAAATTAATAAAAACAAAAGGAAATTATCAATATATCAAAATCCTTATAACTGCCGTGAACGTTACTGATATATTGACTTTTTATGATCATTTTCTTAAATCATTCAATAAATTGAAAAATTAGTAAAAACTGTTGACTTCATTATTAACAAAAGTTTTATTGTAATATAACATTTTGTATAATTTTCTCCCAAATAAGAAACAAAACTTTAATACATATAGACTTATCAAGTTCAAGAAACGACTTGAATTTACGACTTAAAAAAGTTAGGTACTAATGTCCTTGAAGTCGTCGTTATGACTATCATCGTCTTTGTAGTTGCTAAGTCAAATAGATCTAATGAGAAACCTTATAATCTTAATGTTGTTATGAGTAAAGGTCAAAACTTCCGCTACCCTATTAACATTACTTAGTTAGACATAAATAATAAGGTGAATTTATTATGCTTGGATATTAATATTAATACTTTTTATTATTTTGGAAATAGTATATATATTTATAGCGTTACGTTCAATAAGGTCCTCATGAAATTTTACGCTGGATAGTTTCACATATGCGCCTACTATTCAGAAAGCCGTATATTGAAGAATATTATCACATCGCCTTGGAGATATTTGCAATGGAGACAAAAATATAACAAGATACCGATTCTTGGGCGGTAGATAGTATGGAGTGGCTGAAATACTGTAAAGAGTTAAAGGAACTAAGGATTTCATATAATAGGATTAAACTATAATTTGTTGTATAATGATGTTAATTACTATTAATAATATTTGATAAAGAATAGAAAAAAGGGAAGCCTTCACCAGCAATCTACTTTGGTAAATTGAAATATAAGCCGTGGGTCAGTTGTATAATTGGCTATATGCATAGCTAGAGCCAGTCCCTAGTTGACTGGATAGGCACTAGTCTATTAAATAATGATACGTATAAGATATTGAAACGTTGACACATTACATAAATACCTCAAACAAAAAATATCACGAATGAAAAACCTAAAAACGCATAAGATGAGTAAGATAAAAGAACGTTTAAACTCAGTAAAAATGACAAATGCATAAAAAATCATAGTATAGGACAGTATTAACAGTCAAAATACAATTTGTACCAAAGTATAAGATTCACGGAATGATTTATGAAACTAGTAGAACCACCATTCAATTTAAGGTATAAAAAAAACTATTACCATTGAAAATAATTTCATTACCTAATAAAAACGACCTATTATACGTGTCTTTAAATTGATTCTTCCAGCTCAATTCATATATGAATCACAATTTTAAAACTTCAACAAAACATCCGATGAGGTCCGTTAATTTGAATAGTGTAGAACAGGTACTTAGTCACATTATAATGAGAAATGATAATTTGAATTATCAATCCAATATAGAAAAGTTTGTAAATAAAGTTACAATTTTCGGATAAATAAATTTTAATCCATCTTTATACATTCAAAAATCAATTTTATCAGTGAAAATTAATAAATCTAATAAGTTCAAAATTTATACGTAAATTCAACGACTAATCATTTAAAAAATTAAAGTTGAATTGATATGTTTAATATCATAGGTAAATTTAGATAACAGCGTAATGTTTCATGTTCATAAACTTTGATGTTTTACTAATTAGATGTATGTTTATTATACCCCAGTTTCTGAATTATATTACTAATCATAGACTTATATTTGAAGCTTTGAAACTTTAAAGACTTGAATTGTTTACAAGTCAATTTCATTCACGAAATAAAAAGTGGATAATGTTATAACTATTATATATATAATCGCATTTATTATATTGTGTACTATATTATTACATGTGTTTTATAGTTTGGTATCTGATCAATTGTATTTATATTGTGATGAAGATTTTAAATTTACCTCTTAAACACTTCTTCAACTCTATATTCTTAATAAATATTTTTGATTTTAGTGTTTATCTTCACCGTTATAATTATTCTATATATTATTGTTAACTTGTAAAATTGTCTTATGAATTAAGTTTCATTTCTATTATCATTCGAACTTATTATTTAAACAAAGGATCATTATCTACTTATTTAATAGGTATATACTAATATTGGTATAATGATTTTATTGTTGCAGTGCAGTTGATTCGAATATATGGTCTAAGTAACTGGTGTATTGCATTGAAAATGGTGATGTTTTACATCTAAGTTTAGTAGACTGATACCCAATCTATATACTAGTTTGTATGAGCTACTGTTTGGCTCGCGCCCTACATTTAATTGGGCACTTCACTGCACTTGACCTGCAGTCAATACTATTAATTTGCAGTCAGTATAGTTGACTTCGCTGTACTGTAATTCACTGCTGTTTCAAAAAATATCATTCAAGCAATAAATGGTTAAGGAATAAGTAATAGTCTTTATATCTAATAGATATTCAACCTATTAATTCACGTTACAACTTGTTACTTTAACCAAAAATTTCAATAGATACGATTGTTAGAATAATATTAACTGCTATTTTTCGCAGGTCAATCACAATACAGTCAAATCAACTATACTGACTGTAAGTTGAATTTATTGGTTGTGGGATTGACTGTATTAACTGTAAGTCAAGTACAGTAAGTACCCACTTCAGGTTAGGGTACGGGCTAAGAAATTGGCCATATAAATTAGTATGCAGACCGGCTAGCGGTCTGCTAAACTTAGAAGTGCCTAAATCACCAGTTTCAATGCAGCACCAGTTACTTCGACTACAGAGATTCGTATCGACTACTTTGTAACGATAAAAGCCTATATTTATAGGCAGGCCTACCAACAATGATTCTAATTTTAAACCATGCCAATAATAGAGGTAACCTTTTGAAAATATATGTCATCGTATGGGCCGCCCATTATTAATGTATTTCAAAGTACTAAATTTATTTACTAGTACCAAAAGCTATCTTTATGAGTCTTTAAAATTATTCCCATCAAAAATGTTGAATTTGTAATACAGAGAGTATGAAAGAACAATAGTAAGTAAATGGAACGCGATCATAAGTTCATAATCTTATATTATTACACCACATATAAGTACAACGTTAAATCTTTTCTAAGGATTCAACATATGAAATTATAACCATAATTTAGATAAAACTGTAACAATTAGCCTATCTCTTTCATAATTTGTGGGTATTATCATATATATCTATAGTTAATAAGCGGCTACGTTGCAGGTTGTACCTTTGCAAAGTGCACGGTAACGTGCTACTCTGCAAAGAGCATTCCTTCAGAGTGCATGATAACGTACCACTGCCTAGAAGATGCATTGTCAAAGTGTACGGTAAAGTGCCACTGCCTAGAAGGAAGATTGTCAAAGTACATGGTAAAGTGTTACTGCCCAGATAAAAGCTTATAAGCTCCCACCTAAGGAGTATACTATCCGGATACCTTTCTTCTCTTTAATTTTACCATTTACTTCGATATATACTACCAATCTTCATAATTACTCTTTTACTATTTACCTTTACTTTAACTTATTAGACCCTAATAACGCTAATTAGTAGTCGAATCGATAGATTACAGGTAGTCTAGGGGAAAAGAGATGGATCTCAGTTAAATACCTATAGCAGGATTCTGTAACGGTCACAACTATCCGTGGTTTAATATTACGACTTACAAAAACCATACAGGAATGTAGAAATACGCAGGTAAGCTTGTAAATCCCAAAGCATAAAAAAATTATAAAATCCCAAGTGATTATAAAAATGATAACTTTGATACGATATTATCAAATCGGTTAATATCCTGTTTTTTTAATGCCCCGTTACGCTATTCGACAACTTGTTTTAGCGTTTTAAACGTACCTGATCACTTTTTGGAAAGCGTCGTATCACGAATTAGGCTACGTAAGTAAAGAATAATAAGTTTCGGAACCATTTGTTAAAACATATCCAATTCAAACATAATATTTAAACCGTATATAAACTATGGTAACGGCTAAAATATAGTATCCAAACCTCTTATAAACTTTTAAAACGGCTAAAGATTTCCAAAAAATACTAGGACACAATTTTTAAAACAACTCTATAACCACTTTACATCTTAAAAGTGTTAACCTAACCGCCAACTAAAGGAAAACCGTAATAAAAATACTTACACTAAGCCTTATACACCAAATTAACTTTTATATACACATATACGCCTTTCCATATCTTTTACCCCGTTTCATTACCCTGTTCGCCTTTCCTTATTCGCTTTATACATTTTGTTTGAATTTTTTACTTAAGACGTTTTAATTTACTAGCCATTTAGCTAATGTAACGCTCATAAATCGTTAAAATACTCATTTAAGACGTTCAATAACTTTCTAAATACGGTTTATTTATATTATGGTTTAACTTCATTGACACCAGAAAATATTGGACGCTTTACTTTAAACGCTTTATTATATTTTATTTGGTTCTTTTATTCCTACATTATATGTTTTTATTCAAAAGGCTCTATTCTTAATTATTAATTTAACATTTTATTTCAAAACCGCTTTCAATACTATATCTCCAACGTACCTAAATTTATAATACTACTTAAACCCAGATTTTATATCATTTAGGAAATTCAAGTACATACCATAAATAGCTTTTAAATCGTTCCATTCTAATTCGTACTTTTCTTACCATAAATCTACTGATGATAAACATAACAAAAGCTAACAAATATATAAACGATTAATTTAAAAATACATAGTTTCTTGCAAGCATTTTAAATTACTTGTACCTCAACTTATATAATCACAGAATCAAAGTTGTAGTGGAAAATTTAGACCTTTTTACGGTAAATACATATATTATAAATATGTTCTTGAACTATTACAATGAAAATATTAAAGAACGCAAGTTATTTTATAATTTCTAGAAGGACTTGAGGAATTGGACGTAGGGAATTGCGTCATATAATGAAAGAAATAATCTAAAAAAATTAGGATTTTTTTTAAAAAAATATGGGTATGAATACAACCGGTAGCAATAATAACCGTATTGTAAAAACATTGTCGATAACGGCCCAAATTACTTAAATGCCAAAATGAACCGATGATAAAGTAATAGGTGTGAAATTCGTAAACAAACATTGATTGTAAAACCGCCAAAACCTACTTTTTAAAATAACGGATGAAAAACAAGAAAGAACTCCGCAAATATAGGGAGTTCGGCGCCTAGCAAGACTAAAAGTACGTCGCGAAATTTAAACGGAATTTGTGAAATCGATAAAAAAGAAGGAAAACCCACAAATATTATTGACTATTCAGGTCGAATACAGACACTTTTCACAACGTACTTTTAAAGAGAGACATAAATAAAACCACTTCCCGAATATATTTAATAACCCGTTCGGCCGTAATGAAAGCGTCTTGAATAATGAAAACGGCTCACCCGAAAACAAGATAATCAGCTTAAAACGATAATACGAGCCTTATAGACCAATACATAATAACTACAACCTATACTGAAACCTCTCACCATACCATTTTCCCACTAAAGAAAGAAATTAAACAAAACTTAACAACTTTGCTCGGTTATGAGATAAGGACAAAACTTATAGTAGTAAACTATATGACATTTTAAACAATAAAATCCGAATAATGCTTAATACTTATAAAAGGCTAAATATTAAATCATGGCAATTTTATATAATCATACCCGACATACTAATTAGGTAAACTAAAGAGTAGTATATATATTATTTTACGTATACGAATATATTTACGAATTATTACAATCTTTTGAAAATACACGTCGATATGAAAATAAATTACGAGCTTTACGACAAGGATTCAACAGGTATTACTTAAGAATCCGTAATGAATTAGTATAAAAACGCTAACGAAACCCTTTATAAAGTATTTGAAGTTTTACTAACGAAGTTCCGAAAATATCAAGCAGCTTCAAAACCAAAATATAAGGGACATGAATCATTTATCGAAATAATTACAAAAGTATATCACGGAAGCCTAAACTTTAACTATACGCTATTTAAAGCGAAATAAACATGGAAACATTTTATACGAGCCTTAAAATATGTTTTGAGACCTTTATACAACAATAAACGAATCTTAAATCAATATTCATAACCCTAAAAACTAAAAAGAAGTCTTAAATTATCAAATTAAACCACGCCGAAATAACATACCACTTCTTGAACAAAAAAATCAAAGTATACCTAAGACAAAATAAACGCCCCAATTATAATTAGCAAAATAATAAATATTAATAAAAAAGCTTTAGAAACCGAAAATAAAGCAGTTATTAACGAAAACGACCCTATTGTTGGAATAAATCTATATGTATTGCAGTAGGTCAACTTTACTTACAGTAAAGTTGACTATATTGAACTGTAAGTTGAGTGTATTGTTTTGTGTGGGCTTACTGTATTGGGTGTAAGTCGAGTGCAGCATGCCACACTTCACACTAGGGTACAGACCAAGCAATTGGCCCTAAAAATTACTATGCAGATCAGCTAACAGTCTGCCACACCTAAAACAATACATCCACTACTTGACCATATAATACTATTGTTACTTTGACTAATCGAATCGATAACTTTGCAACGTCTATAGTCCTAAAAACACTAATTAGTGCTTATTGTATTAAGCACAGATTGGTTAAGTAAAAGAAAACGCTACTTTCCAGTTGTTACGCTTTACGTTATCGCTAAGGTAAAGGAAAGATTTTTTTTCGAAGGGACTTTACTATTGTGCCAGATTTTACGGCAGTATATAAATAAGACCTTTAGGTTGCGCCAGTTTTTATGGAAGTTTATAAGTAGCAACAGTATCGTTATTAAAAACACCCAAAAATCTTTACCTAATCTTTTGAAAGATATTGAGATTAATTATAATAAGTTTTAAAGTTTGGAAAGTTGGTAAACAGCTAAGTTAGTACTAATACGGGTGCTAATACTATAGAAACGACTAATTTTTACGGCTAAATAATAAATAACCTTTGACCACTATTATCAATATCGACCTTCGACTTTATCCTTTATACCAAACCTTTTCCCCTATTTTACTCTTTTCACTTCCTTACAACAATTTAATCGCTAAGATCTCTGTCTTTAGCGAAAATACTAAGAACTGTCAAGTCGTACCAAGAAAACCATATCACGCAACTTCACGCTAAATCGCCAAGTTTCCACGCGACTTTGCATCAAAACAATAAGTCTTTACGCCCCAGATTACCAAATCTCTCGCCCACTAAACCTATTAAGTTTTATGCCAACCATAACCTTGAAGTAGTACCTATACAAGAACTTTAAAAAAGGATTAACACCTTTGGATCCCTCTTTTAAAAGTAATACGATAAAGATCTTAAGAGCCTAAAAGTCGATAAAAACTTAACGAAAAAATACCTAATTAATTTCGTCAGCTACTTTATCGTAGAATAAGATGGCGACGAAAAACTTAACCGTGGTAACGATACTTTGCCCAAACATCGTAGGTTTTTCGACGACTAGATTATTAATATACGAAAAAAGATTGAAAAGGGTATTGAATCCAAATTGAAGGAGTAACTTTAATGATGAGGAATCTATATGCCAAAGGAAAGTTTAACCAAATTGTCAAAAACCCTTTTCGCGTTGACTTAACGTAAGGAATGACTTTAAAGCCTACGCCCTAAGAGAATGTCTTTTAAAAAACATTAACGCCCTTACACGCGATTTAAGGGACTTTCCCTTGACCTTTAGCTAAGTTAAGCCTTTTTACGCGTTAAAGATAAGAAACCTATTGATTTTTTCAACAGCCTAATAATTTTACGCGAAAACACGGAGCACACCCTTAGTGGTGGTAAAGTACGTAAATCAATGGCTGCCCACGCGGCTAAAAGAATTAACGTCGGCGTTTAACACTAGTCAATTAAGTAATATCGTTAAGTCTCTTAAAATCATTAAGTACTTATCGCCCCTTAGTACTTCAATTGATAGGCTTCTTCAAAACATTTTTACCGTAGGTTTGCTTATACGCGAAAGCCTATTATAGGTCTTACTATAAAACTTTACCCCTCGGGTCAAGCGATTGGCAATTACCCTTAATACTATACCTCAGAAGTTTTAAGATTTAAATTTCCAGGAAATAATAATAAAAACTGGGATAATTATCGCGACCTTCCCTTAAAACCTGGTAAAATAGTAAATATTAACTATAAGCTTTTTACGGACTTCGTTAAAATCTGGATAAATACCAAAAAATATTACGGAAAGCCCTATAACGTCTTCAATACAAAGATAATGCCATTTTTAAATATTTGTAAGTGGATGAAGGTTCTCCCTTCTGGTTTTTACCTACTGTTTTCCGGAATCTTTATAAGGTACACCAGGGACTATTACCTGACCTTTTTAACTCGAGTAACAATATTTCGAAAGATTTATAAAGTTATAAAAGGTTACTTCGAATACAAAGTCCACCTTACGTAATACCACATAGATTAGACTACTACGAAGTAGGCGATGATAATAGTTAAAAAGAAAAAGGGGGAAATATTAATGGATATGCTAAACCAAATGATTAACAAGTTAATATTATACTAAAAATTAATGGGGAAGGCCTACGTTAGCGAAGCTACACTTCGTAAACAGGTACGTATAGTAATTACGGGCGTTAGCAAATTAGAATACGCTTTACAAACGCACAAATACCACCTGCAAAGGCTTTTTTTAGCTAGTTTCGTTTATCGTTCACCACCGTCATAGCGTGTATACTGAACTCGCTCAATATATATCCTTAATGCGATAATTTTTCTGACGTAAATAAAAAAAACCTTATGGTAGTTAATTAAGTCGAGCATAAATACAGCTATAGTCGCCCTTAACACCTAAGGTCTGGTCTATTAACTACAGACTAAAGGAAGTAACTACTCTCGCATCAACAGAGCCAAGATTTAAGTAGACCTATTAACAGCAGGTACTATCGTCGTAACAATGACAAGAAATGTTAAATTTATAACAAATATAGTTATTAATTAACTCGCTACCGCCTCACCGATCTAAATAATAAAAAGGTAAAATATTATATCCAGTACCTTACCACTTTTGACTAGGACTACTTAAATTGAATAGTAGACTTCAAGGGTGACAAGCCAATTACCAGCGATGATACCCCTAAACAAATCAAGTGGTATAAAAATATAACTCTTAACGCCGCCTAGTAACTAACCGACTATGTATTTTTGTACCGCCTGGATGGTGAAAACCCTTAACTTTATCCTAATTAAGTCTCCAACCCCTTATATACCTTTAATCTTCGCAATCGTTACGCGGACTACACATTTTAGAGTATTATGCCAAATACAGAGGTAATAAGGTACTTAATAAAAGGCTATTCATAGTACATGGTACCGCGAAGAAAAAACACTACAGCTACTGATATTAATCATTACGATGTTAGTAGGGCCATATTTGGCTTGAAACCAGGCGAATAACTATCGTTACTAGAGATAACGGTAGCTTTAACTGTTATAACAAGAATTACGTTTTATACACTTAAGTCTCCCATGTCTTTCCTCATTCATTTGGAAGATATAAAGACCCTCGATGTTAACGTCAATGTTAACATAGACGAGATGATTAAAAACGGCTAAAGGTTTCCCATTACCTTTAAGTAAAGGCACTTATAGTTTCATCTTTCAAGCCTTAAAGTAGTAATATTAAACCTAAAGAAGCTGTAAATACGCTAATTAAACCAGAGCTTTAATTAACTAACCGATGATAGGTTATATGAAGTCCTGAAGTCCGTAAGGTATAAAAATGTAGAATACTTTACCCTAAAAGCTAGTAAAAGACTTTGTTACTATTATCAAACGTATATCTAAACCCCTCGTAAATTTAAGTTTATACTAAAAGATGATAAAGATTTTAATTACAAGGTTTTTATTAATATGTTTTACTTAAATAATAAGTCTGTTTTTCACATCGTTAACCCCATAACCTTTTTCCACAGAGCCAAGTTCCTAAAGTCCCTTTTGGCAAAAGATATATGGGAATTACTAAATATGCTATTAATTGACATGTATTTGAGCCTACTTAACGTTGTTGTCCACAATATCGGTATCAACTTTACGGCGACAGATATTTAGTAAAATTCTAAAATAATAGGTATTTAATGAAAACAGGTGCTTATAAAGGCCTATTAAAGTATTAGGATGGTTGAAAGGGAATATGCCCTACTTCGCCGAACGTATAACATCATTACACTAGAAATTGCAAGCTTCATGGATTTGGAAGCACGCATTTAGATAATGTTAAAGTGTCTAAACTATACTGTGGGCTTTAACGGCCTAGTAACAACGCTATTGGTTCTTGAAACGTACCTACACCTAACGAGTAAATCTCTGCCATTAGTAAATACAAAAAAACATGCTACCGCCTACGGAAAAGCTTTAAGGGAACTAAGAATGAAATTGGCACGCCGCTAGTTTAATAATACCCTTAATACCAGGAATAGCCCTATAACAATCGACTTACTTACTTTGCCATTATATTGTAAAGTCCTTATATAGCTAGAGTTGGGTAAATAAAAGGGCCCGTATAAAATTTTAAGTATCGTAAATTTTAAAGTGATCATTAAAATTGTTAACGGTCCTATATATTTTCGAATTTCCCAGGTTAACATCTATAACAGCGCTACTAGCGATGAAAATCTTTAAACAAAGAAACCGAGCTAATACGAACCTTGTTCATCCGTTATCGACAAACCGATAAAATACCGCTAGCTTAAACGACCCCCGAAAAAAAAAGACCGTTAAAGAGAAGAAACATATACCGGGCTGTATTAATAACACTACTTGGGTAAGTAGGAAAGAAAATGATAACAAAAACTTGGCATTAAAGCTTAGAGTATAAGAAATTATTAAAACCTGAGGCAAACCTTTTTAAAAAAGCGATAAGGTCGAAATTAACGGCCTGATAACTCTGGGGGGTATATAATTCATGCCGAAGGCTAATTTTAACTTGTAAAACCAGAATTTTACGATTTTTAAGTCGAGGATTATTTACGAAGCTGAAGGCAAACCCATGGGGCAGCTGTACGAAAAATCACATCTAATCGCCTAAGGATACCACGATAAAGTCAAATTGAATCCTTATATAATAGCTAACGATTTATAAGATTAGTCAGTATTTAGTGGTAACTTTGGTGGTAAGCCTAATAGCCAAAGAAAAAGGAAAATTTATGCTTAATGGTTGTAATATAACGCAAACCTATACACAATTAGTAAAGGATCTATAAATAAGTGTACTACTAAAGTTACTATAGGAATTACATATCATTTGCCTTTTAGTAACAGTAATACGATATATTAAGCTACTATATGGACTAGTCAAATCAGGCGTCTATTAGCTTCTAACCTATTAGTTATACTTTAAATTACAATTAGTTATAAAGTTTTAAATATACAACTTGTACTTATCAATAACCTAAGAAGACTTCGGACTCATGTATATATAAACTAACGATACCCTATTCGTTAGAACGACTAACTTTATAATATTAAAATAACTGGCTATTAAAGACTTTGAGTTTGAGAATTTTTAGTCGGTAACGACGTTGGCAAAAAATAATCAACTTAAATTAACCGTATCATCAATCCGCATATTTATAATTAATGCTAGCCTTATTTTTCGCTAAAAATGTTAGGATACTAATTTGATTACAATCGACAAGACTAACGTAACTAAAGCCTAACAGTACCTTAAACAATATATCCGTAACAGTTATATTGCCATATAATTCCAACCGGAGGCATGGTACAACCTATTTATAGCGGTACAAGCATAACAGCTAATGGATAAAGACTTTAACTGGTTAAATAGAAGGCTCGAATAGAAAATACGAAATTGGGACCTCAGGATTAATATAATTCCAATCAACCTATTCATGGCTAAATTAATAATCTTTAAGAATAGGGGTTCTTACAAATAATACCGATTTGTTTTTATAAATCGGCTTTCTAATAACCCTAGTTATCGAAGATAGGCGGGAAGACTAATTTATTATTATCAATAACCTAATTCACTAAAACTTTGTTGAGTGTAAAAGGATTATACGAAATGTACTGACTTCGAAGATCTACGGCATAATGATAGGCTTCTATATAAGTATAGAATTGTGGGAAGCCTTTAACCTTATTATTAGACAGCGAAAGATTCCTCCTATACCAGTAGTAATTTGTACCTATTCGAGGAGCCTTTTCGAATACCTTTCGAAACTCGGAACTAGCAGCGAAAAACACTTAATGATCAACGTAATAGTATTTCGTAAAACCTACGAATGAAGGAAGATAAAAGGGTTTTATTAAAACAACGGCAAAGACAATCTTACTAATGTTATAATGAGAATGACACCAAATAAATTAATCCTTGAATAAGTTTATAAACAACAAAAAGCTAAATATACGTATCGAGGGTTACGTTAATAGGCTGCCCGGTAAACCCAAGTTATGCAGCGATGACTAGGAATATGCTAGCAAATTAAAAAAAAAACTACTATAGAATTAACGATTTAAACTTATTTAATTGGCATAGCTAAAGTGAAGATTTGTAAAGGCCTGGAGCGGATGAACCTTTTATATGGGTTAATAAACTCAGACCTCAAAGTCGTAAGGCAATTAATAGTAAACGGGATTAATTTGTATATAGTTGGGTGCAATTAGATATAGAGGTTGATTGAAATTAATAGGGGTTTTTTCAGTTAACAAGGTTGCAGTTTGACGCGTACTGAAAAAGATAAGTTAACTATACTAAACTACAAGTTAAGTGTATTGTTTTGTATGGGCTTACTGTATTAGGTATAAATTGAGTACAGCATTCTACACTTCACACGAGGGTACTAGCTAAGCAGTTGGCTCTACAAATTACTGTATAAACCGGCTAGCGGTCTGCTAAACCTAAAACAATACATCTACCACTTAACCACACAATACTACTGTTACTTCAACCAATCAAATAGACAACGTTGCAACGTCTAAAGCCCTACCAACAACTATAAATAAATACGAAACTTACCACGTACTTTATAATACTTACGTAAAAGTATACATAACTTTCCAAATTTTCAAAAACGATATATCATTTATAATAACGTCTGACATTAGTTAAATTATCACCTAATACACGAATAGACTCGTATGAAACGATAATTTAAAGCCATTCACCCACCCGAAAACTAGATGGAAGCCCATTAAGCAATATATATAACAGATTACAAAGACGTAAAGAAGGAATTTAACGTATATCCCTACGAATACATCTCTGTAGAAAAGTGATTAAAAAACAATAAAACTTACCTAACAACCTGAATTAAGAAAATAAATCGATAAGTATTTATAAGCTTACAAAATGCCATATTACTATACATTGTAAGTTTAAATTATATAAATGAAGTGTTAAACTGCTATTTAACGTTATAATTCTCACTTTTCAATATGTATGGTAACCGATTCCAAATCATTATACCAAACACCGGCGTAACGAAAATCTCGACCGCTAGTAAATGATAATTCGACGTTTTTATTACGAAATTCCTCCAGTTTTAGCTCGACCGAATGAAGAAGCACTAAAAAGTCCCCTTTAGCAAAAGTAAGGCATCGTAAATTAACATAATCATTATAAATATACGATTCGGACCGCTTGAATTTTACGTAATAAACCTTAAAACACTATTTTTATCATTATTAGCCAATATAAAAAAGCCCGGAATCGCAATTCGTAACACAACCAACCAACTTATTTTCTCTTCGAATAGCGTATCTATGCCGCTTCGTCTCAAATTCGGATAATTATAATTTTCCCCCAAATCGCGTAATATTAATGCTATTTATCTGATATAACCGGAATCAAATATATTACATCGTTGATTTGGATACCCGGCTGTAAAACTGCTTTCAAGACTACTCTATACCGTAATACATAAAATATAGGAAAAGAAACGGTAAAGGCTATCAAAAAGTTTTGCCACAAATATTAGCTACACTTTGAAGCCTTACATTGGTTTAAATTTCTCTTTGAAACCCATATTTACTTCAATTACGAAATAGTTATGAATATAATATACTTTAACAGACAAACAGTACTATACACCGTCGACGTAACAATATTATTCCAGGTGGTGAAATTTACGCGAAACGCTTTCGTTGCGGATTATTAGGATGCTTTGGCGGGTTACTAGTGTAATGATCACACTAAATACCCGTGAGTATGTAGAAGGTGTTCAGAGGGTTTATGTTAGCAGTAAGGTAGCAGAGGTAACAAAAGGTGTAATATCAAGACTATATTCGTGCGAGTGATGATCAGAAGCCGTGAGGCTATTCAGGGTAGACTGAATACTTAGATTGACAACTGAAGAGCTATGAAGGAAGTACTATCTATCTTGGTAATGAAAGTATCCTTATATATCCGCGTCTTCATACTTCTTCAGTGTAGGCTCGACTGGCTCGACGTCGAGTCCATCGAGTCCCGGTATACAGCTCGACTGGCTCGATACCGAGTCCATCGAGTCTTACACCATGCTGACCCTAACCCTTGTGTACGGTGTGTCTGTTGTGGATCCCTAGTGCCTGCCGAGAGGCTGTGTCCAACTGATTTCCTTCGTTATCTGCTGCGGGGCCGCCGCTGGTGCGCCTTGCAGATGTTGGGTCATAACAACTAGTTAAACTTCTATTTATGACCTCTAAACTGGATTAATTACGATACCGGCATAGAATTCAACTCAACCGAATAAAGTACCAAAAACTCAAATTTCTGATAATAAGTATTAAAAAATACAGGTAAAAGAACTATAAGGCATTAAAAAGTGTAAACAGTATTATAAACTGCTTTGAAAAGTATATGTAATACGATCTAAAAAACTAAAAGGTGCTAGTTTCAAGGAATCCATTTTGCAAATAACGTTTAGCGCCGTAAACAATACTGTTGGCCCGAATGGACTAATTTCAACACTCCTTATTTTAGTTATTTATCTCAAAGTCTACATAGATTCAATCCCGTCCAATACTAGTATACAAAAATCAAATTTTACAAAAAAATTTATGGTAATATTACGTTTCTTACGGATCAGAAATAGAATTTATAATACAATAATTATAATAAACGTCCTACTTATAACTAGAGTTTTAAACTTTCCGTTATAATTTAAAGTTATGGTTTGGAAAACGAAGGATAGATAAACTAGCCCTTTTTAATCAACAGTTTTAAGAGCTACTATATATTTGTAGACTTACTCAACAATATAAATTCATTTTGTCAAACGATAATCCAAAAAATATAAGGAGATAATGGATAATAACGGCTAGAAAACGTAATTTAAGGAGTAGTACAAATCAAATAACTTGTATAACGACGAATTTTAATCGCTCTCAAATCGTATATACCCCCCAAATGATATTTTACAACCCTTATCACCATACGAAAACGGCTCGCTTACACTAACAAATCTAGTACCATGTCGCCAAAAACACCTACTTAGTTTAGGAAATAAAAAAACCTTTTAAAACCTTTGTTACGGATTCTTTTATTACGTAAAAGGAAACAAAAAATGCTAAATCAGGTTTGAAGCTCCGCTGAAAGGGTATTATTACCGTGAAAAGTACCCCATTTAAATGATCTACCCAAACGGAAATCTTTACTTTAATTGAACAGGGTGTTTTTTTCTGGAAGAAATTTAAATTAACGATTTACGGCGTTTATATAATTTTTTACATCCGCTTAATTAACGACGTAAAAAATAAAACTAGGAAGATTTATAAAAAATGCCGCCTCGTAATTAAGGGGTACAATAATATCGGCATTAGAGATATTATAACCTAATCGCCCACTTTGTAAAAAGCAAGCCATCGTTTAATTTTAACGTTTATCGCCTCCTTAAACACCTCTTTCAACCTTTATATTAAGCTTTGTAATATTACGCAAGTGATGGTAGATCTTTATCTTTGTAACGTAGTCGATTAGAATCACTATGGTCGAAGGAACTGGCACTGCGTTGATATTGTTGATTGATGTGTATAAGTTCTAAGTTTGGCAGACCGCTAGCCGGTCTGCACACTAATTTGTTTGGCCAAACGCTTTGGCTCGTGCCCCACTTTGAAGTGGGCACTTATTGAAATGCACTTGCAGTGCAGTCCCACATTACAGTCAATTTGCAGTACGTACAATCAACTTTACTGCAAGTAAAGTTGACTTGACTGTATTGTATTTGACTGCTATTCCAACACTGGCGGCTTTTTGTTTTGTGCCTATACGCTAGCGTAGCTTGCCATCAATTGGTGGCAACTTTTGTAATCCCTCCTTAATCCGTAAGCTAACAACAAGCCAAACCCCTATCAATTCCGATCAATCTGTACTGGAATCAACCTTAATTACGGCCCCCTATAACTCTTTTGCTCCACCCCTCCGATGCCTCCGTTTCTCAAATCCCGTGCACAGATCTTTCGTTACAAACCTGCGTATATTAGGTGTGCTATCACTTGCGTATCTTTTACCAGTAGTTTAAACTATCATCATCGCTACCTTTATTATCGCTACCATTTCCATCACCGTCTTCCAGTTTATCAAGACAACTCTATTCCTCCACGTTACGTGCCGGGTAGTCTACGTATCCCTTAATTCGTATAGTTAACGTATTACTATCCATAAACCTTTCCAAGACGCTATTAAGGGTAGCCTTATTCATAGAATTAACAAAGTTATTTTTGCCGTTAACTTACCGGAATTCGTTGATTTCCCGTATTTTGTATACTTTCTTTAAAGCTATTACGTTTATTATCAGGATTTTTTTATTAGTCGTATCCAGCCTTAATAAAGCATTCGTCAAAACTCCGGGAGTTGATACATATCACTGTAAGTATTAGTGACAATCCCAGCTGTTTTATAATAATCTTTAATTTGCTTTTAGTTACTATACCGATATTAAAGCTTACCATTATGACGTAAATTTCCGAGGTTGACACACTCCGGGTTATACGTTTATACTTAACAAATATTAAGTATACGGGGTTTCCGGTAATTATAGATTTTGCTTGAAACCTATATTAGTTAACGAGTATTATTAAAAAAATTATTTACAATATAAGATTAATAATATTAACAAATAAAATATTCATAAAATTATTAGCTTAACTTTCGTCAAATTTACAAAAATTATATTAATTCCTTATTCTATATTATACATTTACCACTAAATCTATTCATTTAGCTCATCAAAGTATTCTTTTTATAGGTTTTATACCTATACTGTAAAAGTTTGTACGATGCTTCCGGTTAATATAACGTAACGATATAATCTATACAGACCTTTTACTTTAGGTATCTTCATAATTTTGCCTCATCGGTATTATTGATAATCGTCAGACTTATAACTTACCCTTTTATTATCGGTTAAATATAAGTGTTGTTTTCAGATTTAACATTATGAATATAAAGGAACGATTTATTAAAGTTAAGTTACGTACTCTCGGCCAACGTTTCGATAAACTTACACTTTTAGAACCCTAATTTTTCGATAATATGTTATTTCGCCGTTACAAACTTAATATCATCGAAAAAAAGGGGATTATTAGTTTATATACCTACGATATCAAATTCTTTGCCTTTTGTAATTAATAGATATAAGTTAAAGGTTAAAATATTTATACTGAACCTATTTTTAAAGTACGCCTAATACGTTAGCAACCAATAAATTTCTACCTCAGCCAATTCATATAGAGGTTTAATATAACGCATTATCGTATCAACCGGAAACCAAGCCCTTAGTTTTTTTTGGTAGCTTCAATAATATAATCCGTTGAATATTGGTAGCAAATTACGTGTACATTTACGTAATGTTCCAGCTATTCAGGGTAAACCAACCTTTTACACCAATAGTTAAACTAGAAATAATAACGACAATTAAACGTGAATTAATCTTTTAAATTATATAAGATTAGATAAAAATCCAATCCTTACCTTTATTACCGTATCTTTAAATAATTAGCCGTAAATTTTCGTACGGTCAGTCCGTAATTTTATCTTTAACTTTATAAACTATTTTCGACTTAAAAATAACGTTTTAGTTTCTAAGTTACGTTAACGGCACAAATTATATAACCCTTTGTAACAGGAGGCTGTTAATTTACACTTAATTATTTTCCTTAAAATGATTCCTTAATATGTTAATGATGCCTTTGGCACATAGCTTAAGGGTAGATTCTCCATTCAACTTTTCCTTTTAAAATACTCATGCAGTTATATATACCCTTCCAGGTCTGTAGTTCCCATCGTCCTCTTTTTTAGTGTATATCCTTTTCTTAAGTGGTCGTCTACACCGTCGGCATTCTATTAGCTTATTAATAATCAGATTCGAAGGGTTATGTTAGCTTATTCGATTAACTCGAACGTTATTGACGTCGGGTTTTTTTTAGAATTAAGGGGCCCAAAAGGTTTTCCATACGGCTTAACCTGTATGATTCAGAAAGTTATGGGGCCGTTCGCAGTTTTAACTATTACATCTAAATTAATAATATTTAAAATCTTATACGGTCTATTCCATTTGACTACCTCGCGTTAATTAAGGAGTTTACTTTAAGATAGGAGTAATAATATATTTATTTTTAACGATCTATTCCCGTTATTCAAGGTATTAATAACCTGGCGAAGTGCCGATCCCTTCAACTCTTTCAAGACTTTACTATATTTTATAACACGTTTTTAGGTACTTAATGAGAGTGGTAACCCAGTTATCATATGTAGGTAAACCCCAAATATTAATAAAGTCAGTATAAGTCTGTTAGGACCAACAGTATTATTAAAAAAATTTACCACCATTTAAAGCTATACTTTTTAATTTGTAAAGCTTTCTATTTTCAATATAAGGATATTATAAGCCCTTTGTGAAATAGCGTATATCCTTTCGACCGTACTAATACTCTAATAAAATTTAACAAAAACCTATTTATACTAAATCCCTATTAACTTTATATTAGTTTAAAACTCTATCGTAATAAAGTTGATACCGGTATCATAAACTAACAGGTTTAGTAACCCAATATACGTGTTAACCCACAAAATACATTATACCTTTTATATTTCCTTTACCATAATATTTTTCTGAAACTTAATGCCGTAAAAAGCTGTAGCGAAATCTATAACGTGTAATACTAACTTTCCTTCCAGGTAAAACAAGTTTACGAAAACTTCTAAGTTGAAGTTTTAGTTTTACTTTAACTTAAACTTAAATTTTCAAGGGATTTGAAAATATATTTGGAAATAATAGCAAAACCGCTTAAATACTTTTAATATTAACAAATCCATATTTTCGTAGCCAGCAACTTTTAAAACCTTACAAAGCCTTTTAATTGCCAGATAGTTAAACTTACGATATAATTAACGAAGTTCTGCCTTCGTCAGCTTCAATATTATTACTTTTAACCCTTGAAGGCTTAACTAAAAGTGACTTTACTTAAGTCCAAGTAAAAACCTTTTACCGGCTTTAACTTATATTAATTCGTTAATTTAAACATTGATATTAACTCTAAGGTTTTTTATATCTTTTCAATATAAGAGGAAGGGGGTAGGGGATTCCAAATTATGGAAAACAATAAAGCTAACAATAGTTTTTACCGTTATGAATCCCAGTAAAAATAACTCTTTTCTAAAGCCAAAACTCACCTTAGTTTTACCAACATCCGCGTAATCAAGTTCTGTAACAATATCAATACCCCTTTGCAACGCGATATATTACGAATAGCCTCCTATCAATTACCGTGCCGCCCCCATATCCAGCATAATCCCTTAAAAAACTTATTTCGCGTAATGGTCTCAAATAGTAAAAAGGTATATAGGGCCAGAGTCTTTATCGTTATGTTGACGGTAAGGGTCTTTACCTATAAGTCGATATAAAGAAGCGTGGTCGGCTAGTAATTACGTTACTTTCGGGTTAATACCAGTGTTAATACCAATATTTTCGTGCCAGCCGATAATCTTTAACTTATTTTCCTCCTTTTTATTTTCACTTCCTTTTTACTATATATCTTACCTTATATAATTCCAGTTAAGAATAAAAGGGAACTGCGTGTAATAAATTAACTATTTTGCTTTACGCTCGACGGCAATATAACGTGTTAACTAACAGCTTTTTTTACCGTAAATCCAATATCTATTGAAACTTGATATAAACTTATTTAGATGACTTAAAAACCTTGAAGAAAAGGAGTACCCTTTTCTGTAAGAAAAGGTTCAAACCTTCCATTAACCGTACTAACTGGGCTTTCCTTACCATCGATTAATGTAATACGAATAGGGAGAATATTTTTTCTAGTCACTAAATTACGAAGCTTAAAAGTACGTACCAATTAAACTAGAGACTCGAGCGGTCACAGTCGCTAGAGAGAAACGCAGTAAGCCAAAAAAAAAAAACCTTTAGCAAGTGACATCTAGACATTAAAAGACGTATTGAAACTCTTTATAGCTCTTAACTACTTCCCTGACCTATTAGCGTAAGATGCCTTCGCCAACTCCCACGGTCCCTATTACTTGTTAACAAAATATCAGCCTATTAAAAATCTAATTAAAAAGGTCCATCTTACTTTCTGACTCTTTCTTATAATCAAATATGTAAAACCATCTCATAATATTACAGTTGGTGTAATACTAGGTAAAATCAACATAGTGTTCGAAGTAACCCTTTAGGCCATCGTAGATTTCGCTGAAGGAGAAATAATTCGTTAGGTTTCGGAAGTAATAATCCTCGGTTTAGCCGGTAAAGATACTGGGGAATAACGAGTGAAAACCTGGCAATTCAATCTTTATCTAGCGGCAAATGTTAAATAATGGGCGTAACTTAACGTCGAAAAGGTTATACGGCTTACCGTTACACTTCTCTTTTTCTCCATAAATTTTAACAAATGTAGTAATTGCTACAAGATCCATATTCACCATGGAAACACGTCGAGAGGAAAGGGTAATATATTAGTCGTAAAGACCTTTCATATATTATCATTAGGGAAATAAATAAAGTCGTTATTAAAACTGGCAGGCCAGATAATTACCTTTATCTAAGTTTGAAGGAAAAAATCTAATAATTGTACCTATAATAGGTTCGCGCGTGAAGCTGGTCCTTCCTTAATTTGGCTGCTAAAACTAAATTTACGAAGGAGCTTAGGGGAAATATGCTTATGGGTTTTAAGAGGTCTAACGATATTACTTAATTAATTGGTGTAAAGCACTAACTTCAATACCTTTAACCGTATGAGCGGTCGCTACTTCATGTGCCCTACCGCTGCTAAGGGAATACTCCACGCTATTACGTAGGGGTGTTAAACTACCGAATAGATTAACAGGTTCCTTATCGCCGGCACATAAAAAGGCTTAACTTAACTAAAGATAAATTAAAGGTCTCCTACATCACGTATGTGAGTATTAAGATCCTTTAAATCCTTTCTCTTTTCCTTAAGTGTTTTAAAGATTAGGGTTTCTAAGGCAGTCTTATTATTAAGCCAGTTCGAACAACGTTTCCACCAATCCCAATAGGGTTTTTTTTTTTTTTGAAAAAAATATAAATACCGCGGCATATAATCTCCTTTTTTTAGCTTAGCCTTAACCGTTCTCTGAATTAACTTCCATATATCAAGAGTCCAGTAATTGAAAAACTCGCGAAAATCTTGGAAAACGCAGGCGCCGCGACCGTATTCACCACCGAAGTCCGCGTTGATAATG
This sequence comes from Anisogramma anomala, assembly GCA_038502455.1. NCBI lineage: Eukaryota > Fungi > Ascomycota > Sordariomycetes > Diaporthales > Gnomoniaceae > Anisogramma > Anisogramma anomala. Next base: position 13,982,246 of record JASMMZ010000007.1, on the reverse strand, counting down.
TACTAGCTAACGTAATTGATCAGGTAGGCTTCAATTAAAGTTTCTTCAAAATCCGTAATCCAGAGATATTAATTGTAATAGTTAACGAAAACTATTTCAAAGGCTTTAAATTCTTTATGTATTCCTGACTTGAAGCTGTCTTAGCGGTTCAGTTTATATAGGACTTAAAAAGCGAGAGACTTAGTTATTTTGAGCGTAGGGAGTTTAGTGTTTCGGCATAAAGTTGTGTGGAAACTTAGCGACTTGGTGTTATGTCGTATAACGTAGCTTTCTTAACGTAACTTGGTGTTTTTCGATTAAAGAAGCGAACTTAACGATCGAATTAGCGTAAAGAAATAGAAAAGAGTAAAATAAGAACAAAGATTTAATCTAAACAGTAAAGTTGAAGGTCGTTATTAGTGTTATAGGTTATTTAATGTAGGGAATTAGTTGTTTTTCTTACAATAGTAACACCCGCAATAGTACTAATTTAACCATTTGCTAACTTACCGAACTTTAAGACTTCTAACAGTCAATCCCAACGTCTTTAAGAAAAATAAATAAAGATTTCTTAGTTTTTCCGATAACGATACCATCGTTACCGCTAAACTACCGTGAAAACCGATGCAAATTAAAAGTCTTCTCTACTTACTACCATAAAAACCAACGCAGCAATAAAGGCCCTTCGCAAAAATCTTCCCTCTATCTTAGTTTTTCACAAAGCGTAACCGGAAAGTAGCTTCTTCTTATACTTAGCCAATCGGTACTTAACCTAATAAGCACTGATCAGTATTGATAGGTCTTTATAGTTGCAATGTAGTCGATTAGAATCACTATAGTCGAAGTAACTGGTGATTCGTTGAAATTGTTGATTGATGTGTGTAAGTTCTAAGTTTAGCAAACCGCTAGCCGGTCTGCACACTAATTTGTATAGCCAAACGCTTTGGCTCGTGCCCTATTTTGAAGTGGGCACCTACTGCACTGCACTTGCAGTGCAGTCCAACACTACAGTCAATTTGCAGTACATACAATCAACTTTACTGCAAGTAAAGTTGACTTGACTATACTTCATTTGACTGCTATTCCAACAGCAAACTTATATATAGTCGGAGGAATAATTTAAACGATGTATTTATGCCTATATACCTGTAAACCTTTAAAAGTACTATCCGTTCAGAACCATTTTACGTATTTTGAAACCACTTTACAGACTCTTTAAGGTTAAGGTATACTGGTATAATAACTATTACAGTCATTATAAAGAGTGGCTCGGAATAATCATCTCAATCTTTGATTTATGCCTATTAGTTTTAATAACATATTTTAAGGGTTTTACATTTACAAACATATAAACGGATAGTATACTAACGTTATATAATACGTCGTTTTCCGCAGTGAAAGAGAGAAAACTTTTGGAAACCGGCCGAAAAGCGAAAACTAAAGTATACCTAGCGAAAAACCATATGATCGATTTTAATAACATAATAATCACGTTCTAGAACAACCTTTTGTACCTTATACAAAAGGAGTAATTGGACAAAGTTACCCTTATTAACTTGAATAACGTAAAAATAGCTGACGAATACAAATACTAGCGTATACATAATATTTAGGTCATCTGAATGATATAACCGGAATCTATATTAATCTTTCTGTCACCGCGTAATATCAAATCGACCCTTTAAACAATGTATATAAAACTTTTAATAAACGCCTTAAATAGCAGATAAGCAATCCAAAACGTGTTCTACGATTTATAACGCTCTATATATGTATTATAAAACTTTTGGTTTTTATTAACGAATCCTTCGTTAATAATACCAACTACAACTTATAAATAGGATTCGTTTTTATTCTTAATAACGAAACACCGGCTCGGAACGGATTTACCTTTTATAAAAACATTATTTATTAAAGCTTAACCAAGTATAAGCGGGTTACACGAAGTGTTTTAAACTAGAAAATTTACGATATAGTTAGCGGTTTTGACTCCGTAATTACTATGGTAATAATGGTCCGGATAATCAGTTTAAACCTTAGTTTAAAACCTTTTCTTTTAAAACTTCATACTAATTTTTTTCTCGTTTACGAATGCTTTATTAAGCTCGTCACCACGAGCGAAAAGCGCTTCATGATCGATATTATAGCCTTATACGAATCGTATAAACGCTACAAAATTGATAAAACGAATTAAATTAACGGAAAATTAAACCTAATGCATATAATAATTAGAAGCGCCCCAAATAAAGCATTAATAGCGCTTGTATAAACAAAATCTTTTTTTTGTTAACATTATCAAGAAGGTATTACGAACTTGCCTCGATTAAGCAATTTGTACCGCTTTTCGGATTTTATCACTGTTTGAATCTATTATTTACACCGCTTTAAAGATTTTTTCGCTATTTGAATCTACTATTAGAATTGATTCTAACATATTGAAACTTTTATTTTGCTATTTGGAATGTTACTAAAAATATTTTTCGTTATTCTCTTTTAAATTTAATACTTATATTACGTGTTCTTTAAAAAAAACAATTTTATTACTAGATAACGAATTATATATTAGCCGGATTAACCGGTATAAAAATAAAGATAGGTAGCTTGTTACTGCCAAATTGGGAGGGGGGGGAAAGAGGAAAAAAGGTGGGGGTATTATTGGCAGCGGCGGTGGGAGAAAAGTCGAAGATAAAGGTAGGGATAGACGACATGCTACCGGAGGAGGCGGCGCTGGCGCTGGCGCTGGAAGCCTCTTCTTTTTTATGCTACAGCGTTGAACGGCACTTAAGGTAACGGTTTTTACATGTTATTTATTTTCGAAAGCGATTAAAATATAACGTTCGTTAAATAACTTTCCTATAAAAGCTGTACGGATATTTAATCAAAACAGTAATTTAGGTATGTATGCGCTAATTAGTTAGTTAAGACTTACTATATAAAAGGGTGCGCGTTTTTAAAGGAAAAAGAAAAAAGGTTTTGCTTAAACCGATAACGATATATCTTTTATATTAATTCTAAAATATGTAATATCAATAATCACTCTCAACTTTTGCAGTCAAACCCTATATGCAATAATAACCATACTATTATTAACAATCATACATTTACTAATTACCTAAACTACTCAAGGTATTACTATTATTATTACCGCGGTTAAAATTGTTAATCCAAACCTTTACAATTTTATACCATAACTACCACTGCAGTTAAAATATTAATATGAATATTGACAATTTTACACTATAAACCAAACTATTACAATTATATTACAAATGAAAACTATCACTATTGAATTATAAATATAGGATATACTATAAACTAAACCATTACTATTAAATCACGGATATAGGCTACGGTACAAAGATTACTTATATAGATATTACTATATGACTTTATAATTAGTAAGAGACTACGTTATAAGCTGCACCTTTACAAAATACAAAGTAACGTGCCACTTTGTAAATAGAATTCCTACAAAGCGCATAATAACGTACCATTGCCTAAAGGGGTATTGATAAAGTATATGGTAGAGTATCACTACTTATAAGGGAGATTAGCAAAATGCATAGTAAAGTATTACTACCATCTTCGACCTTATATCAACTTTCTTGGCATGGGTGCACGGACCTCCTTGTTAAGGACGGTAGGGGGCCTACACTGTAAACCCTAACAGTGCTCACTTCTAAGGAAATTTTTCAGGTCCAGCCGCTCTCAATACCATCACTTTACATGCATCTTATTCCACCACAACATCTTTAATCTGCTTTATCACCACTTGAATCTTTTCCGGCGACCCTTTTTTGGCTATAAGTATCGTCGTCGGCCCGGCGCACCGCCCGCGTAATAGTGTATCTAAAAAATAGCTCTTACAACTAACAATTCTATCCCTTATTACTTGTGCCAACGTGGCCCTTCAGACTTAAACTTGAATACTGCAAGTTTGATTTCTTTTGCGCCTTAAGGTCTAGAATAGACCTTTATTATAAGATCTCGTACTTAACAGCTCTATTGATTTATTTATTTCTTGTCTTTTAGCCGTCACTATCTACACCGGTGCTCCACTCGCTTAGCGAGTCTTTCAGACTTGAACTTACATTGTAATTACAATATAAGTTTGATTCGTTTTGCGTTTTAAGTTTTAGATCTTTATTATAAGCGCTTGCATTTAACGACTCTATTTATTTATTTATTTATTTATTTATTTATTTATTTATTTATTTATTTATTTATTTATTTATTTATTTATTTATTTATTTATTTATTTATTT
>JASMMZ010000007.1:13941594-13977652 GCA_038502455.1 Anisogramma anomala | reverse complement strand
ATTTATTTATTTATTTATTTATTTATTTATTTATTTATTTATTTATTTATTTATTTATTTATTTATTTATTTATTTATTTATTTATTCATTTATTTATTTATTTATTTATTTATTTATTTATTTATTTATTTATTTTTGAGTTATCGCTATATACACCGGTGCCTTTCCCATTTAGCGAGGCTTTCGACTATACCTTGGATGCCTTTTTTTAGCTGTCTACAAAATACTTTTTACATTATACCATCCGCTTAGTAATGTATAATATTTTACGATTTTTTTTACACTTCTTAGGCTTGCGGTCTGTGGCAAATAGGTGGCTTGGATCGTGATTTTTCTACCAAGTTGTAAAGTATATTTTCCATACCGCTACGGGCTTCCAACCAAGATATATATGTTTTAAAGCTCCTTGACTTTTTTAGACCGTTGTTAAATCCTTGATGTGAGTAGGTATCGAGCGGGGACTAAAATGACTGTATAATACAGCCCGGTCAAAGCTACAGTTTTTACGCCTTTACAGGTCTCTAAACTGTAGGGTACCTTAAGGCCTTAATTGGAAGGCTGGCTTGAAGTTCAGTTTCTCGTTAAAGTGTCTTATGTTACATGCATAAGGTTGAAAACTAATATTTAATAAACTTAGTAGTAGGTGTACTCTTTCGACATAACCACTTGAATAAAACCTTTAAGAATACGATCCATATTCGTGAGAGGTAAAAGTTTCTTTAAGAAACGGAGACCTATATAGTTGATATAAGGCCCTTTTGACAGGTATTTAATAGTATATATAGCTTAACGGTTCCAAAATTAGCTACAGGTGTGGAGGATACGTCTTTTAGTTTTTATACGTGTGGTATAAGGAATAGAGTGGTCTATTTAATAAGGTTAAAGGGTATAACCTAGAAACGTGGAACTAAATATGGTGGTAGTTGTATAAGATGATGACTTCAGGTTGCGAGCCTTCTCGCCGGTATATGTATGAATTTTCACATTATTAAGGATCATACTATACTAGCTACATAGTGGGCACTTCTTGGTGATAGTAAAAAAAAAAAAAAGTGTTACTACCCGGATAAAAGCTTATCAACTAACACTTGAGGCATGCACTCTCCGGATGACTCTTCTCCCTTTAATCTTACTATCTACTTCAATATATACTACCGATCTTTATGATTAATTCATTACTATTATCTTGGAGTTAACGTATTGGACCCTACCAATATAATTCCTCTGCAAGTTAATAACTCCACTCTAGAAGCTGGATCTATTCAATCAAATGAGGGTAAAACAAATAAAATAATAAGAAAGTTATGGTTATAACTATTAAAAAAACCTCAACAACTTTTTGAAAATACGAAAAGAATTGAATTTACTATCAACCTCTTCAATTACACTTTTAACGATTTAAACTATAAAGAAATCATAAGTTCCTGTTGTGCTGTATATACGTGCGAACGTATGGTGGTATTCTGGTTTATATTTGAAGGTAAAGGCTAAGATAAAGGTAGGAATCTACCAGAGAATGATAACAATAAGTAGTCATGAGAAGAATGACTCATGAGAAGATAAGGCGCACTTATGAGTAGGCAGCCTCGTGAGAAGGAACGAGACAGCTCCAGGCTTAGATACAGCATGAGCATGCAAGTACCCCCTTCGTAAAGCAATAAATGCCGGGGTAAAAAGCAAATAATAATGTACTTATCATTCATCGTCCCAGAAATGTTTTCTTATTTAAGTCCTAGTAATATTCCTATTGTTCCTCTCAAAGGTTTTAATTAATTCCGGGTAATTTAATTCTGATACCGGTTTCTACTCGTTGTTACGAGCTGTAAAGCCTTTTCATCTGAGAAGATATTAGACTTAATCTCCTTTGTGGCGGCGTCGATCCACTTGTTTGGCTAATATACGTTCCACTTCCTAGTTCTCAACATCTGATCCGTCGTTTTCGTATTTGACTGGCTTAGGCAGTGGTGACAGTTTTCCCTTTTTGTAAAGGGGTTTATAGGTTTTTCTCACCCTCAACCACACTCTGTCACCCATAGTAAATTCATGCCAACTATGGTTCTGATCGTATCGTTTCTTTGTTTTAGTAGCAATAATATCTATCTTTAATTGTGCGTCTTATCGCGAATTTTTCCGTATAAAACGAATTTCCATTTGCCGGCGAGGTAGAATTGTTGTGAGAATATTCATTAGTGTCGTAAGCTTAAATTCGAACAAATACTTTCGAGGATTATCTTTTAAGCTTCGTAAGTAAACATTATTAAGGTTTTATTATAAGGCTAGTATAGTATAGATTTAATGTTTTTTTAGGATGCTTTTAGATAAAGTGGTGTAAATTTAATTTAATTGACTAATTCTTTTTTTGTTTGATTATTATCTTGTGGATAATGTATTGTTATTATTATTAAAAGTATTTCAAATCCCTTTTACACACTATGTTAAAAAGCTGATATAAATTTGACGTCTTTATCTTGGATGATTTGCCGCAGATAAGGCTAATCGTATAACAAAAATTGTCGAACCAAAACAGTTACCTAATCTTTTGCTGTATTTGTTGTATGGATATGAATTATGAGGGTTCGCTTGGAGGTTTTGTATATAATAGGCATTACGGCATCGAAAGATTCATTATTAGGTAACATCTAAAGTGTGTTTTTGAAAGGTACTGTTAGTAATACTACTATAAAATTTATAATGATTGTATATATAGGTTTCTCAGGTGTTTAAATAGGTTTAAGGCGGTCAAGTAGTTTTTCGTTATTATTGCGTAATTTTCCGCAATGTATATTATTTATGGCGCATGCTTTTATAAGCTTTCGTTTCTAGTGAAAATGTACTCCATTTAAAGTTATTATTATTATCTTGGTTTATAAAAGATGTTTATTATCGTATGCTTCGGAAAAAAGTTCCTATACAAGTGTTGTAAAAACTATAAGTCTTTTACAACCATTTGTATTACGATTATATAATAAGCGATTAAGTAATAGAATTAGGTGTCTAAGTTTAAAAGAATTAAAAGGTATATACTTATCGTTTTTGTTATTTGCTATATTTTTCAGAATTTCACGCTAAACGGAATTTTTACCATATCTAGTTTAAAAACGAAGTCGTATGTTATCGTGCATTTATGTCTTAACGAGGTATATTATTTTATGATTTACCGTCGGTAAGTTATTAAAGATTTAATTTAATACCCATATATTATTTCTGTAAGGTTATTGGTCCTCGTTAGAAGGTAAGTGGCTAATGGTATCTGGTACTCAATTGAGGCGTCTTAACAAGTAAACCATATTAAAAAAGTATAAATTTAAGTAAATTAACGCATTAACCAGTCGTTGATTTGCGTTATCCGTAAATGTTATATTCAGTGAAGATTAGTTGATAATGATTCGAATAAATTTATAATCGGTGAGAATGATAATTGGTAAAGGCTTATTAACTTAGGTTATCCGCAGGCGTTTATATACCTATACAATATACGTAGCCTTATGTTTTGAAAGACTATAATTTAATTTAGCTCGAGTTAAGCGACGAGTTGAAAATATTATTCGCTAGATGATAGTTGTTCATATAGGTTATCCTTATTGCTAAAAATAACCCTTTTAAAGATGACAAGGAATAATATCGAATCCGCGTTCAAAACTTCTATTAATTTAAAGAAAAAGCTAGCGTATCGGATTTGGGTAATACAATTTGGGTTATTTATATAAATAGGCTTATATGATCTTAAAAGACTTTTGTTATTTAGCTGTAGAATATATAAATTTAGATTACGAAAAATATAATTTCTTTTCTTGATTACTGACTTTAAGTTATCCTTATTTTTTCCCTTATATTAGCAAATCTAATAACTAAGCGTAATAAGGTATTATTAGCTGTAAAAATCTTACTGCCACTAGGTATATTTCGAGTGTTTTTCAGTTATAAGGAAAGAATAAATTACGAAAACCTCAAGTTTTATACTTAGTGGTTAAAAGTTCGAAGGCATTTACGTAAAATGCTAAAAAAATCCACTAATTACAAGCTAATATAAGATTTGTCCGGCGATAAACCGACGTCTATGCTAGTAAAGAACTTAAACAATACCTTTAAAAATAAATGTGTTTTTCGAACGTATTAGAAAAAATGATAATATAGTTGATAAATGTATGATAAAAAGGTCAAAGTTCCTTTCATATTCGATTTATAAAACGTTAGGCGTGAAATGGTAAATTGCGAAAACCTATAAAAGTAAATTCATTTTGTTCGAGTTCGTGGTAGCTAACGAAAGTGAATCGTTCGCATAAATTTAGGTATATTCAAAGTCAAAAGAAAAACTTAATAATATTTACAATAGTAAATTATTTTTTATCGCGAATAGATTCGATAATATCCTTTTGTAAGGGTAATAAATAGAAGTCTAAAACGGCCTATTAATTAAATAGTCGTAAATCTACCATTACTAGACCTTTGTCTACTCCTTATATTTTTTTCACGTAACGAATACAGGTAATGTTAATGGCGAAATGTCGTTAGAGAATTCCATACGTTACTATTTATATAAAGTATTGAACTATAAATTAAGAAGCCTTTTGTTTCGTTTCAATATAGGATAAAGATAACGGATAAGTTTAGTATTCTATTACCCGTTAATAAGTATAATCATTATTATTTGATTTATAAGTATCTTAATTGAGTCGACATTTTTCCAAACGGCTGGATATCGTTCGTAAATTCGTTGTAATTAAATAAATTGTATTAAGTTGGTCGCATTAATGTAAGTTTTGTGTATGGTCTTTATTATTGGTATATTTTCCGGTGTTTTTATACCTAACGAGGTATTTTAGTAACATGACTTGTCGCGAGGTTCGACGAAACCGGCTTTTTCATTAACGAGGTTTATTACCTTAAGGACCCCAGATGTTCAAATCAAATACGTTACTATATCCAAAAAAAGAAGTGTTTAAGTAAGGTTTAACAAGTGCTATAGTAAAAGAAGGCGTATTTGCTAACGTAATAGCAATACAAAGAATTATAAAATTCAATTTAAATTCAGTACTAATTACCGAAAAAGGAGTGGGTTTGCCTAAGGTTTTCATAAGAGTAAAAAACCTTAATAGATACTAATATCTATTTCGGTAAGTTGTATTACTATAAAGTATACATTACCAATACCTATAACTTATATAAGGGTTCGTATAACTTCTGTCTAATTTACCTAAAAGTAAGTATTGTTTTCGTATTTCGTAATGGTTTCTAAACGCGTATATATAACGAGATGCACTGTTTTAACGGTGGGGTTGTAAAATTATATTATATAAGAAATGATAAAGTCGATCAAAGCATTAAGAGTATATAGATATTATGTTATAAATATAAAGAACCTACCTTTAAAAATGATAGTGTATTTAACCGCAACGTATATTATTTATTTAGGTTAAATAACGACTTCAAAGTTAGAAATGACTTTACCAATAACCGGTTACGTAATGATTTTATAAATTATAAAAATTCGAATTGGCTGGTTTTAAAATAAATTATATTCCTCGATAATAATATATTCGTATCACGAGGCTTTATCTAGTGGTTTGTTCACAAAGCGCCAGAATTGAGGAGATCGACAATTCAAGCTTTAGTTATCTCCTGTAACAAAATGGAAATACCGTTAAATTCATGCCTAAAATATAAAATGTTTAACGCGTTTTGATGGTAAGGCGGATAAAAATATTTATTATTTCGTTAATTATTTCGTATTCAGCTATAAGTACATTTATCGTAATATTATTAGGGAAATCTATGTTTAGTTAAAACTTAAGTATAAGGTTTTTACTAATAAACGTGTCGAGGTAAAACGTATGGTTTTTACCTATAGGGTTAGCTTGTATAGCAATTTATAGGTAGCGATAACCACCTATAGCGAATGTTACCTTTTTATTAATAGGCTTATCTATAATAATATTAAGGTTTTCCGTATTGTTTATGATATTATTTAGGCTAGTTACGTGTTGTATATAGTTTAGTTGTCGTATATATCTTTTTATATCGTTAAAGGAAAACCTATTTTTTTGGGTATAAGACTTTGAATGCTTGAATAAAGTGTTGCGCAAATTATAATTCTCGTCGCAATACATATAAATACGTCGAATAGGAGACGTAAGGGTAGGCTCCATTATATAACCCACCTTATTATCCGCGTGATACAAGCTTATTTAAAAGGGCGTTCGTAAGTAATTAAAATAGTCTTGATTTGATTGGTTAGTATCGTTTGATTTAAATTATATATTATTAACCTTGTATTTACGATTACAATTATTACGAGGACGGTTTCCATCGCGTTTTGTCTGTCGAAATTACGTTTTCACTTATCTCAACCACGTTTTCGGTCGGCATACTTACGAGGAAGATAGTCATAACGCTTGCGATTGTTTTCCTACAAAGGGTGTTTCTCGTACCTTTTGGTATTTTTTTTGGGCTTACGGGACTGGTACTCATCCTTACGAGGTTGGTAATCGTTTTTACGAGAATACCGCGAGTCGTACCTTTCTCGTATGTATTTCGAAGAAGGTTGGTGGTTGGAATAAAGTCGTATTATTGTTATTAGTAATACATTTTTCAACTTTTCGACTTATCTAAGTATTTCTTTATAGTTCATTTACGATATATAGATGACAAGTATTATTAAGTGCCTAAGTTTAGTATTGATTAGATATCGATTGTCACCCTATATTAATTATTATTGTAACAGTTTAATATACATATAGCTTTTACGTATCGTATTTTCATTTGTATATATTTGCGTAACTAATATTTATCGTTTAACGAATTGCGTAACGAGAACTTGGTCTTTTTAAATTTTATAGTATCTTACTTAGGGTTTATATTCAAGCAGTTAACGAAAATATTTATAATATATACGAAATTACAGCGGGATATTTTATAGAGTTCGTAAAAAGTAACTCCGGTATTTTACTAGTATATAGCCGATCCTTATAATAAAGTGGAGAATTTTTTACGATTTGACTTTTTAATATTGGAAATGTATTTATAAAGGTATTTAAACGTTATTAAAAGCTTTACACATCGGTAAAAACTACATTTTGGCCTATCGTAATAATACCTATATCCTAAAGATCAGGATATTGGGGGTTGAATATTTTAATTCTTTTACGCTTTAGGCAGCGAGTATCGCCGGCACAGTATTATATAGTTATCGTGTTCGGAGTTCGGGAAGAATCGCGATGGATTCGAGAAGGAGAGTGACGGTGTCGAGAGGGCTCGCGGCAATCGTGAGAAGGTTTGCGATAGCTGCGAGAAGGCTTGCGGCGGCGGCGAAAGGGTTCGCGGCAGTGGCGAGAGGACCAATACTTGCAACGGTCGTAGGAGGGCTCGCGTTCCTTCCCTTTGTGATAAAGGCGATGGTGGCTACCCTTAGAAGTATCCAATGAGGTTATGGAAATAGGGGAAGTTTGGCGATAATAGCGACGAAAAAAGGATTTACGGTTACGAGGATAGCGACTTTTAATAATTAAGCTGTTAAAGCGCCCTATAATGGCGTTATATTCCGTATGTCTCGTAATATCGCGTTTTTCAAACTTATGGCGTAAGTTTGCCATGAGTTTTATAGCCTTAACATTACTGGCAGCGGGATTAGCTATTAAAGATGCTTTTTTGGATTTCATTGTAACAGAGTAAATTGGTGTAAGTAAATAATAGGTTGAAGGAGTGTAATAATGTAAAGTTGTAGGCGAAGATATTATAAGTAAAGGTATACAGGTAAGTAAAAGTATGGCTTTTGGTGAAAATAAAGAGAAAGTAATAGTTAACTTTGGCATGACAAGTGTAGATTTTTTCTCAAGTTCCTATATACGAGTTTTCTTATGCGTACGATGAGGGGTTTGGGGTTTATTTAGTATAATACCTAATGTTTGTAACTTTCGCTAGCTTATATATTAAAATTGAAAACTCATAAAGTAAAAGTTAATGATATAAGATAAAGATAAAAGAAAAGAAAGATGGAGAAGGCTAAGGTTGATTTTTTTTGGTGGCAAAACTATATGGTTATAGTTTTACGTTAATGACTTTGAATTACTTTATGGTAATTGATTAATTTAGTATCAAGCCAAATCTCAATTTATAAGTACTATTTGTTATGTTATATATATGTGCGAACGTATAGTGGTATTCCGGTTTGTATTTAAAGGTAAAAACTAAGCTAAAGGTAGGAATTTACCAGAGTATGATAACAATAAGTACTCATGAGAAGAATAACTTATGAGAAAAGAAGGCGCACTCATGATTAGGTAGTCTCGTGAGAAGGTACGAGATAGCTTCAGGCTCAGGTATAGCATGAGCATACAAGTATCCCCTCCGCAAAGCAATAGTTCACATATTCACACCATGAAATTATATGAAATTAGAATGTTCAATCGTTTTTAGCGATTCAATATATACAACTATAATTATAATTTTAATCAATATATAATAATAAAATACGATTAAAATAGTGAAAAAAAGGGGAAATTAAGGAGTGGTGTATTATAACAAAAAGCTGCGTTACGAAACATATTTTGTTCAAGTAGTTGTTAATAAACTATATATATTTTTTTAATCGTATTACAATCTTTTGTATATATAAAAGGTAAAGAGTTGGTTTTAAAGATGAATAACGCTATAAAAACAATGAAAGCTTTGTTTCAATATTAAGTTACAACTTCGAAGAAGTCAAGTAACATTGAAAAGGTCCGAAAACAATCAAATTAAGCGGGGAAAAAAAGTGGGTGGCTAAGTAGTTTAAATGGGGTGTGACATCAAAAGCCAATTCAACGCGCGGCGAGTATAGACCTTCTGTGCAGGATTGAACAAGCCGATTAGTCATGAAGGTTGCTGTATATATAGTACATAGTAGACGAGCCGTATATAGACTCTGGTGGACTCCCCAGGACCCTGCCGAAGTGAAGTAGCGCCATAAACCACTAGTAAAACTTACGTCACCTCTCATCAACAGATTTGCGATTTAGGCACCCGTGGTTTGTCAATGCATTCATCCATGCTCAAGAAAGCGTGAGTAGAGCGACCAATCTCAGGTTTCACAACAGTCTACGCACCGCGAAACGAAGGCAGCAAGCCGCACACCGCACAGAACTCCCGAGCCTGCCCACCACCGTCGCACCGGCTCACCAGTCTGAACCACCGCGGTGGAATGGTCTGGCTTGCGAAATCATGCTTCGAAACAGGGCCGCTCTGCCCGTCCTGCAGAAGATATACGACGAGAGCTACTTGACAAGCTCCACAGCAGTCTACTATGAGGGCCAGGTAAGATGCAAAGATCCAAAGTCTTGCCCGGCATCCTGCCTGCGCTGTTGCGCTTGGACTAACCCCCGCTGACAACTCGCCCCTCCTCCAAGGGCGACGAGAAGGAAGCAATGCGATGCTGGAAAAGGGCACTCGACAAGATTCGCGACTACCAAGCACACAAAGTCCCCTCCAGCTATGTCCCCAAGTCCGAGACCGAGAAGGCCCTGATCGAGAGTCTGAACAAGTTGGAACTGCAATGCAAAGAGCGCATCGACCTGCTCGAGGCTCTCAGGATATCTCGAGTCGACGATGCGAAGGCGAATCCAACAAGGCCGACAGAGGCAACCGTGTCTGAGCACGTCGAACCGTCCAATCTGCGACCCCCCCGGCACACACCTAGCAAGGGCTGGATTGGCGACGGCACGATACCTGCCATTACCTACCCCGAACTTTCACGACCAACCCTGCCACCACGTCCCATTTACGTTTCTAGGAGCTCTTCCGAACAGGCTGTGGTGGGTCCCAGACACAGAAGGGCTGCTGTCGGCGAATCTTCGTCTACGTCGCGGCTACCTTCCTACTACTCCGAGGCTCGGGCCAAGCCATCTCGGTCCCCTAGTCCGGAAAAGTACACCATGAGGACGACTCTACGATCCAGCAAGCCTGGCGAGATGTCGGTCAAACGTCGGTCGGTCCCCCGAATGACAGATGGGCCTGGCGCAAACAAGGCCGCGACACTGGCCTGGGGCGCGCTAGGGAGCAGAGATAGATCATCAGTGGGACGCGATGCAGGGACTTCAACACCTGAGAGAATGCCTCGGCTCTCTCACGAATCCCTCGAGATCGGTACACGCAGAACCTGTGGCTCGCCTACGCCGCGGCAGTGGGATAGCCATACTCGGAGGCTTGTCAAGTGCAGGGGCGAAGAGGCAGACGAGGACATAGAACCCGCCTCCCGGCTGGCATCGAGTCGAAGCTATGAACGGATCCGGCCCGATGAGGTCTCCTTTGGTCCCTCTGCACTCTCTATCAGTGCCGCGTCGAGTGCTTTGAACGGAGCAACCTTCGATTCTCAAGACATGAAGCGCACGCCGCGCAGCCGACCGCGCTTAGATCGTACTGCGAATTCTGCGTCGAAGCCAGAATGGAAGGATGACCTTTCGAGTCGGCACCAGGGCAAGACAACGAGCAGTGCGAGCCTACCCGTTCACCGGAAGCCAAGCAGGTCCCACCGAGACAGCACTGGCCGTGATCACAGACGAATGCCAACACCTCCCCGTCGGACTGCGTCTGACACCAGTGGGGAAGCGGAGGAGAGCGACTCTGGCTTCGCGTCGTCTCGTCCACGCTGTAGAATTTCGCACAAGGAGCGAGCCTCGACTTCAACGTCCCGAGAACAATCCCGATCGCAGTCACGGCATGCCTCGGAGGAATCAGCCGAGGAAGAGTCCACACCAGAGGCGGTGTGGAAGACGCGAAAAGCAGCAGTCTTGAAGCATCTGCCACCTGGTGTAGACAAGAATGCGGCCAAGCAGATTCTGAACGAGATTGTGGTCCGTGGCGATCAAGTTCATTGGAGCGACATCGCGGGGCTTGAGGTGGCAAAGACCGCGCTGCGGGAGGCTGTCGTCTACCCCTTCCTCCGGCCCGACCTCTTCATGGGACTTCGAGAGCCAGCAAGGGGCATGCTTTTATTCGGACCGCCTGGGACGGGTAAGACAATGCTGGCGCGAGCTGTTGCGACAGAGTCGAAGTCGACCTTCTTCGCCATCTCGGCGAGCAGTCTCACGAGCAAGTTTCTAGGGGAATCAGAGAAACTGGTTCGGGCGTTGTTTGGTCTGGCCAAGATGCTCGCTCCAAGCATTATTTTCGTGGACGAAATCGACTCCCTGCTTTCCCAGCGATCTGGATCCGGCGAACACGAAGCAACCAGGAGAATCAAGACGGAGTTCCTGATCCAGTGGAGTGACCTCCAGCGAGCAGCGGCTGGTCGAGACTCTGGAGATAAAGAAAGGGGTGATGCCAATCGCGTGTTGGTCCTGGCAGCGACCAATTTGCCCTGGGCCATCGACGAGGCTGCTCGCCGGAGATTCGTCAGGAGGCAGTACATTCCCTTGCCCGAGTCCGAAACGAGGGCCATGCAGCTCAAGAATTTGCTCGGGCAACAGAATCACAGCTTGACGGACGACGACTTTGCTAGATTGGTCGAGCTAACTGATGGTAAGCCTTCCATCATGATGGTATCAGCGTCATCAACGACTAAAGCCCCTCTTAGGTTTTTCGGGGTCAGATTTGACCGCACTGGCTAAGGATTCAGCCATGGGACCACTGCGGTCTCTCGGCGAAGCACTGTTGCATATGACCATGGATGATATACGACCTATCGAACTATCGGACTTTGTTGCCAGCCTTAGTACGATCAGGCCCAGTGTCAGCAAATCGGGATTGAAGGAGCATGAGGACTGGGCAGACAAGTTTGGTGAGCGCGGGGGGTAACTAAACGCAGCATGATATAACAGCATATTAGCGGAGGTATATATGAGTAGCGATCTGCATTGCATTCGTGGTTGCCAACATTGGAGCACGAAACAGCCTTTGCGGGTTGACTGCTCTATGGGAGTTGGGAGCCAGTCAAGTCTTGCCTCTTCACTGTCCGGGATATATTTGCAGACGCGTCACACACCATTTCTGATTTTACATGTAGAAGAAGCCTTTCCCAGGCGCAATCGTGTTCCTGTCTACAGAAAAAGCAAGACGTCTTGCATCTCCGTCTCCCACTCAGTTGCTTTTCCTAGTCGTAGGTTTTCGACCCTTACCCTTTGCCGGTATTGTCTTTGCCAGCGTAACCTTTGCAGGCGTCGTCTTCTCGGGTTTGGTAGCCGCCCACTCCATCTCCTTTACCAAACCCAACATGAACGCCATCCGCGTGATCTCCGCGGTGACCCTCTCGGCCCGTTCCACATTCTTGGTCAGCCGCTCCGTCTGCCAGCACAGGAACTTGCGCTCCTTCTTCGCTTTGGTCCGCAGCGCCAGCTCCGTCTCGCGCTCTTCGGCCGTCGGCACCGGCGGCCGCTCGTCGATGGGCGGGCCGAACGGCGCTACGATGCGGCTCACGATGAAGCGCTTGTGCTTGGACGTGCGCCACCCGCTGAGGATCTCGACGACGTCGCCGGTGCGCAGCGAGTTGTTGGGGTCGTGGACGAGGTGTTTTTCCGGCTTCTTGAAATACTATTGTCGCGAGAGGGGAAGACACTCGGTGTCAGCGCTTGGCGCACGCCGGGGGAGACGGGGAGGAGGAGGAGGAGGAAGAGGAGGCCGAGGCGGTGGCGTGTCGCAACGGACGGGCATGCAATAAATACCTTGTGGACCTTCTTGTTCCACTCCTCGCCACCCACGAGGACCTTGGCCGTCTTCTGCGCGCGCCCGGCCGCGAGGACGACGCCCGTGACGGTGTGGCCGCTGCGCCGCCGGGCCGCGGCGTAGAACACGCTCCTGGCCGCCTCGGGGACGGCGAGGCCCATGGACGCCATTGGCGGGATCGGCGCGTCCACCCCCAGGCAGGCAGGCGGTTGGGGGAGAGTCGAGCCTGCCCCTTTGCTGCGCCGTGCGGCTGGTGTGTTTTGCTGAGGCGCGGGTTTCCGGGGTCGCTGTGGTTTTGGTCGGGATGGCGAGCTGGTTGTGGGTGGGGTGATGCCGTTGACACTGGTCCAAAATCTCAATTCGATGTTGAGCCGGGTCGGCTCCGGGGCCGGGGACGACAGCCCAACTCGGCATTGGGTGGTTAAACACCGTTCCGTCATCCTTCTCCACATTCATCGTCAAGCACCTGCAACTGTTAGTGTTGCAACCAATTTACAATTATGACCCCTAATACAAGAAAATTTTATAATGGCTTTAGCTGTGGCTTTATAGACTACCGGAGCCAATAAAATCAAATACGTTGTATATGTATTTATAGAAGGATAGGTTCGTTTTTCGCAGACTTTTAAAGTGCTTTTATAGAAACGCTGAATAACTGGTTTGCCTTTGTAGAGAAGGAAGTTTTTGTTATATGTATTTAACGTTTTAGCGCGGAAGTTTTTGTTATATGTACTTAACGTTTTAGCGCGGAAGTTTTTAAGAAGTTTCTGGGTGTTTAAAGGTATGATTTCGTGGTGTATAAATACGTTTTTATGGTGTATATAAACATTTTTAATAGTTTTTTCACCCGTTTCGACAGATTTATTTTCATAGAGTATCGGATGATTATGATGCGTAAAGTGTTATACGAGATTTATTACCTTGTTTATGAAGTTTCTAGATTATTCATTAAGGGAATTGAAAGGGTATTCCTTTATTATACCTCGAAAAATCATTCATAGGCCTTTATATTAGATACAATTCTTTAGTATTAAAGTGGGTAAATACTTTTCCTCTCTTCGTTTAATTGATATAAATGTTGGAATAGCAGTTAAATGCAGTATAGTTAAGTTAATTAAACTGTCAGTTTAGTTGATTGTACCGACTGCAAATTAGCTACAGTTTGTGGGACTACACTGCAAGTACAGTACAGTAATGTAATAATCACACTAAATACCCGTGAGTATATAGAAGGTGTCAGAGGGTTTATGTTATCAAGAAGGTAGCAGAGGTGCTGAGTGAACAATATCGCAACCGTGCAAGTAATGATCAAAAGCTGTGAGGCTATTCAGAATATACTAAGACTGAATACTTAGATTGACAACTGAAGAGTTATGAAGGAAATACTATCTATGTGGTGCTGACCGTGTTCTTATATCCTTAATCCTTCATACGCCTTCAGTGCTGGATCATGTTGGATCGAAACATGATCTCAATGATCCTTAGTGCGTAACCCTAACCCTAAGGTTGCTGATATAATAGATATCTCCACCTGATGTGTTGAACATCAGGTTCTTAGTAGCTTAGCCCCATACTGGCCTGTTTTCTGACCCTCCGATGTTCTTGGGTCATAACATCGACTTTAACTTACGAAGTTGGATATTTGAACGGCTTTTTACCGTATTTGCGTTACATTTAAATAGGAGAAATTAATGGCGTTTCGTACGCGGTTCGGGTTATTTAAATAGCTAGCTATCACTTTTAAGTTAGAAGAAACGCTGGTGACGTTTTAGCGTTATATTAATTATTTTGTGGTAGATATTTTGGATATTTTCGTTATGACGTATCTAAATAACCTTTTAATATTTTTTTCCGGTATGAAATAAGATTATATACCGAAAATTTAGAAGGTTTGAAAACGTTTTCGTAATACGTAGTTCAATTTGAATTTTAAAAAGTGTAATTTCGTAATTTAAAAGGTAAAATACCTAGGTTTTATTATAACGGTTAAGGTAGGTATTCGGGCCAAACCCGAAAAAGTTTGGGTAATACGCGAATAAAATTCACTATATATCATTTGGAAGATTCGAGGTTTTTTAGGTTTTACTAACTTTTATCGTAATTTCATTAGTAATTCTTTCGAGTTAGCGGATTATTTCATCCGACTAACGAAGTAAAAAATTCGTTAAACTTATACGAAATGGAAGGAACTTATGCTTCAATTTTTAAAGGATACCTTTATTACAGCTCCGATTTTGGCATATTAGGATTCAAATCGGCTAACGGTGGTGGAAATCGACTATTCAGAAACGGCGTTAAAAGGATGTTCATTGTAACGGGATAAGGATAGTATTTTAAAGTTAATAACTTATTATTCTGTACGATTAATAAATGCGAAACGTAATTATACTATTTATGATAAAAAGCGTTTCGTGGTAATGTCTTATTTAAAAGCGTGGTTTTTCGAATTACATAGTGTTCTCACCCCGTTTATGATCTTGACGGATTATAAAAAATTGTATTTTTTTTCCAATACTTTGATTTCGAAACGTCAGATTAAATAAGCCGAAGTCCTTTCGCTTTTTCGATACTACCTACAGTAAAAGCCTATAACTTAAGACCTCCGTCCGAATACGTTAACCCGTAAATTATAAGATAAACCCGAAGTTAAGGAACTCCATACGCGTGTCTTTTAGCCGATTTCCATTGTTGTATTAAATATGGTAGTAATAAACTTATATATTCAGAAAACGTAGATTATGGCGGATTATGTGAATAAGTTTGTTAAAACGGAGGATTAATTATTATACAGCGAAGATATATACCCTAAAGGTATGTAAAAGGTTTTCGAAGGGTCAACGAAGGTGGGATCGCCCCGAGCCCAGCCCGCGCCCAAGTCGTTATCGAAAATGACACCGGGGAATTTTAATACATCGAAACTAGTAACACCGTTATAAATCCGGCCCGTATTAAACCCGTTAACCTCGTTAAAACTGAATAGTCGTTGTATTTTCGGCTCGAATACCTTAACAGAATTATAAAATTAAGGAATAACGAACGACCTATTATATAAGATTCGCCTATTAATAATCTCTGAGGGTACTAAGCGCTTCCCAGTTAAATTTAGATAATAGGTATAGATTACAGATTACGGGATCAATTCGCGAAATATGTTATATTACCTTAACCTTTTGTAATTGTCGAATGAATAATTATTAATGACGAAAATCTTATAATAAACCTAAGATTTGTTTATTATAGGTTATCCGGGTAAAAATATCATATTTCGCGGTTTTTAACAGGATTATTATCAAAAGAGGATGGTCATACATATTCAAAGCCTATTTCAAATATATACGTAATATAACAGGACGAAACCTCGTCGTATCTTACAATAAGGCTATTATTGTTCAACCTACGATGGTAAGCCAAATAGGTACCAAATGGAATTTACTATTGAGGTGCGGAGGAAGACTAAAAGAGGCTACTGTGGCCCAACGTGTAGGTTCCTTCGGCAGAGTCAATGCCTAACCCGTTATGTGCCTTTATACGTGCCGTATATAGATTGTACCTTATCCGTATACGAGCTGTGTACGGCTTATACCCGGCCCGCGCTTGGGCTGAGCCTAGGCTTATTCCGTTACGTATATAGTTACGTAACCTATAAAATTAATGAATAACGGCTTAAATCCATAATATACCCTTTTTTCCATGGATATTATAAGGGCCACGACGTCTTTTTAAATAAATACCGGACCTAGACAGTATCCTCCTAATACGCGGGTCGAACGTAAGCCGATAATATTACGTCTAATATATCGTATAACACTTTAGCCGGTTTACTTTATATCGTCGGCACTATATAACGTATCTGTTAACGCGTTGTATAAAGCTTTCTTTTTACCGCCGATGCCGTATAACGTACTTGTCAATGCGCCATGTAAGGCATCTTTTTTACCGCCGATGCCGTATAACATACCCGTTAACATATCATAATGCGCCGTATAAAATATCCTTTTTACTGTTAACGCTGTATAATGCGTTTGTTAACATATTGTATAAAATTACGTTTTTACTTTCAATATTAAATAACGCGTCCCGTATAATACGTAATCTTTGCCGAATCTGGTCCGTTAATCCTTATAAATACGGACGCTTTTACGTAGCTTTTAAAACTTTTTTTTCTTTTACACTATTACCCCCCCCCCCCTTTTACCAACCACCTTATTATAACCTTTTCCACTTCTTTTCATATAAGTTTACCAGTTATTTAAGCTTGTATATTTTTATCTTTTTACTTAGTTTATTATTATAACCGACGTATTTAATGGTTTCGGTCTCGATTACGTTACCATCAGCACCCACGAAGGGGGCAACGAGCCTTTTCATAAAGTATATTACCTTATAATATACTAATACCTTGTTATTAACTACCTGTTATAATGCCTTCTCCTTATGAAAGATCTCTTTATCCTCGGAAATAGTAAAAATAAAAATAAATTTCCTTTGTTATAGGTTAAAAAAGCCTATATATCGTATATTAACCAGTTTTCAAATTTTGATATTTTCTTATTTTACATCCGAGTTTATTATATATACGGGTGTCACGTATATAGAAAATTTTATAGTAAGGTAAACTTATAAAATAGTTTTACAAAAGGCTGACCATTAATTAACTTTTTTTCGTAATATATTTCGAAGATATGTTTATTTACAAACTTATCCGGTTTACGTATTTCTTTACGTTAATTAATTATTACGATAAAGGACAAAAATTATATCCTATTTCCCGCGCGTAAACGTTAAAGAGATATCTCAGGTTATTAACCCGTTTTTACCCCCGCTTCTTCCGAGTAAGTTAATTAGTTTACCCGGCTTCGTAATATCGTTTGGACGTAAAGAGATTTTACTATACCGGCTGTATAGGCCGTTACTCCTTTAGTTATACGTTTACATTGTCTTTTTTTCCCAGGTCTATACTTACCCCGAACCGTTTCGTCGTTTTTCATTAAATTGCCAATTTATTAAGATAAAAAGCCTTTAGTTAACTAAGTTTTAACGCGTAACGTTTTCGATTCGGCCCTTTTTAACTATCGTTAAATACCTTTTCATAATTTTGGTTTAAGGAGTTAAAATAATATAGCCACTTAGGTTATATATTGTATAATTAATATAGGTTACAGTTTATAAAATATTACGAACGGCATTTAGGGTTTAATTATACGATTCCTGATTTCGTTCGTATCTTATTTATTAATATTTTACAAAAACAAGTTAAATGGGCCGATCGCGAACGGGCGTAGGATCGTACCCAAGCTAATAGCGTTACCCAAGCCCAAACTAACGTATTATAGTTTTTAATAACCCGTTTAAAGGGTTAATCCCCTCGCTCTACCTTTCGCCCTATTTTTTATTAACCGTTATTATCGGCTTTATCTCACGTCCATCACTTTTAACGTTATCCTTTATCGTTGGCTTCCCCTAACGTCCATTCGACTTTGTATTATTCGTTATCGGCTCTTTTTTAGCGCCCGCCCCTCCTCGCGTTATCCGCCTTTTTTAACGTCGTTTCGCATACGGCCCGCCTCTTACCAACACCCTTTTTCGACGTTTATCAGTTTTCACTATACCTTTTACCATCACCCTCTTTTATCTTCGTTTAACGTTCGAATTTCATCTTAATGGGGCCCTTAACGTCAGTAACGCCGGTATTTATTAAACCCAAATAAACATAATAATATTAAATAGGTAAACCTTCGTTAAAATATAATAAAAGCTGTTTTACGATCGGATATTACTCGAAATGATCGGGTAATATTTTTTCGATCTTATCTAATATATTATAATTTCATTGAATAATATATTCTCCTCATTATTTACTTATAAGGTATTATTTCGAGGGTGTAGACGATTTACTTCGCATTTATCGTTTAATATAGGTCTAAAGTTATCGTCTAGATATTGGGCTATCGTAAATTCGAGTATTTCCCTATTTTGTTTCGAATTTATTTATGGTTATAATATATTAATAATTCTTCAACAGTTTTTATCCCGGTTCATTATAACCTTTTTATTTAACTAATACGTAACGAACTCCGTTTTTCCCCGTCTTTATCGCGAGGATATCTGATACTTTAAATTCCTCGTATTTATCTTTTCCTATATCGTTCGCTACTAAAACTGGTCTCAGGTGAGTATCGGATAAAACTTACGAAGGAAAGATGTTCGAGGCCGTACGCTTAATTAAGTTTATATAAAATACTAGATATTTATCAAGAATATCTAATACGATATTTAACGGGTTCGAAATAACGACCACTCAGTATTATTTATAAATCTAATCGAGTTTTTAACTTCGGCAGTTAATTTTAATATTATCAAAGTTTAACTAAATTTAATCGCCCACCTTATATAGTTTCGCCGAACGTCGTTTACAATTTACCGCCGTTTTCATTTATTATTAAATATAAGTTATCACCGCCTAAATTAGTTTCGTCCCTTTATATAAATAAGCCAAAAACGTAGTAATTAGTCCCGTTGGATTGGTTAACGACTTTATATCCTTATTTACCCTCGGAATAAGTAATATTTCGTACCTATTTACCAAGCGATTCGCGTTAAATCTGGTAACCGTCAACTTTCTGTTATTTAACTTAAATTAATAAATATGTATATACGAAGCCTAATCGTATTACAAAAAGGCGATTACAATACTTAAATACTTTTAATTTTTTTAGTTTACCCGTTTAATACTGTTTTTTATTTATAGGTAAAACGTCGTAAATAAAATTTATTCGACTTATACTAGGGAATAAAATGTCGTCCAAAATACGCTTACCTAATTCGAACTGTAGCTACTAATAATGAAAGCTGGAAATTGATAAAATCTCTATTATATATCCCAAAAGCATTTCGCATACGTATCTATAGTTATAAACTATATAACCTTTCATTAGATAAACTTAAAAGAGAGATTCATAATAACTAGAAAATATCGAAAGCTGTTATTAGTAATTTATAGATAGATTATAAAGTTAATCGAAATATACATTTAATATCGGTTTGAAATAAGGAGAGGTTAAAGTAAGCGTTATTGTAAAGTACAATGAGTTTTAGTTTCGTTATATCACGTGTATATTCTATATAAACTTTGAATATTTATAAATATCCCTTTTTAGTGGTAATCTGGTTAAAAAACTCGAAATGAAATGTTTTTACCCAAATAACTTATAATAGGCGAGTTGTAGGTTTATTATAGTATTCTCGTTATTGGCATTTTTTAACTTGGTAATTATAATCGATTACAATAACGTAATGACCTTTACTGATTCATCTTGCAGTTTGTAATTTATATTAATTACTTTTTTTTAGGTTTAAAACGCTTAACACCCTTAGAAACCGCTAAAAGGCGAACCTTATATAATAAGTCATTCATTATTCCTTGGTTTTATAATTTTGCTAACGTACCCGGTCCGAAAATCAGGGAACCACTCGGCGTTAGCGATACTGGCGGGCTTAACGCGAGCTGGGCCCGCAACGGTGTCGCCGGCGTCGCTATACTGGAATCCCCTAACATTATCTTCGATAACGACCTGGGAACGGGCTGGGCTCGGGTTAGTACTACCCTTAACGGCCCTCCAAAAGCCCCTGACCCCCCTTTTGAATAAATATCCTCGTTATTCAACATCCAGGCCTTCGTTTCGTTAAATTCTTCTACTGAACCCATCGTAATATGTATTTATTTAATGTATAAGTTTATTAATATTACGGTTAATATAGTAATGGAAATAGGCTAAAAACCCATACGCGACGTTCCTTGACCTCGGGTTTATCTTATAGTTTACGAATTAACGTATCCAGGCGAACGCCCCAAGTTACGGGCCTGTACCGTAAGTGGTATTAAAAAGAGAAAAGACCTCAGCCCATTTAATTTGGTGTTTCGAAATTAATTGTAGTAAATAAAAATATTCCAATTCCTTATAATCCGTTAAAATCGTAAACAGTATATAGATACTACGTGGCTTAAAAAATTACGCTTTTAAATAAAATATTACCGCAAGAAGTTCTTTATAGTAAATGGTATAATTACATTTCGTATTTATTAGTCGTACGGAATAGTAAGCGATTAACTTTAAGATATCATTTTCGTTTCTTTATAATAAATAACTTTTTAACGCCGTTTCCGAATAATTAGTTTTCACTACTATTAATCGATTTGAATTATAATATGCCAAAATTGGAGCCATAACAAAGGTATCCTTTAAGGTCTAAAATACCTGTTTTTACCGTTTCATTTAAATCCAACGAATATCTTGCTTTGTCAAGCGGACGAAATAATCTATCAAATTTGAAAAACTACTAATAAAATCACTATAAAATTTGGTAAAACTTAAAAACCTTCGAACCTCTCGAACCGTACGTAGTAACTCCTACTCGTAGATTACCCGGATTTTCTTGGGATTGACCCAGATACTTACTCTTACCGTTATAATAAAGCCTAGGTATTTTATTTCCTTAACTATGAAGTTACACTTTTTAAATTTTAAATTTAAACCCGTATTACGAAAACATCCTAAAACTACGCAAACTTTCGTTATATAATCTAATTTAATATTTAAAGAAAAACCCCAAAGGTTATTTCAATACGTAATAATGAAATTATTCGATATATACGTTATTACATAATTAATATATCGTTAAAACGTCGTCGGTGTTTCCGCTAATTTAAAGGAGGTAATTAGCTATTTAAATAACCCGAATCGCATAAGAAATGCCGTTAATTCCTTTTACCTAGATGCTACTCGAATACGGTAAAATACAGTTTAAATATCCAGTTTCATAATTTATATCGACTTCGACAATATACGTAAGGTCTTCTTAATTGAAGGTAAAAGAAAACGGTTTTACTTTATAATTTTATTAAATACCCGATAATCGATATAAAACCGTTATTCCCCTTTCAGTTTACAAATTAGTAATACTGGCGCCGCCGTCGATAAAAAGTTCGCCTAAATTTAACCTTGTTTTATTAACTTCGTAGCTTATCGTCGAAACTTAAAAAAATTATCCCGTACTATTGAATATAACAGCCCTTAGGTTGTTTTAATGAAAACCTATCTTCGTTCGGTTTAATATAAATGTAATAGTCGGGTTTTACCTTATATAAAGATAAAGCTGTAACTTTATCCTTATCTAATAAGTTGCGAAATACCGATAGTTTCAGTAAAAGACGTGACTAATTTTCTTTTTCCTGAATCGTAATTATCGTTGTTACTTGTAAAATCCGTATTATTTCGTTAAGGTTTATAATATAAGTTATCCGGGACGAGTTCCCTATACGTTATACCTTTCGGTACGAACATTACGTTAACCCGAAGAAAATTGAACCTATTACACCTTATATATTTCCTATTTGAGGGCGTATCAATATTATGTGGATAATTAAACTTTTGAAACTTTAAATTTTTAAACAGCTATCGCCTGAATTTAAGGTTACTTATTCATATCGTACCTAATGCATTTTAAAAATTATATCTCACGTTATTCCAGGAATAATATATATTAATATTGAGTTTAAATATTTTTTAATATTTATACGAAATTTAGCTATTTAGGTAATACGTTTATTTTACCATAATCCTAATATCGGTTTCAATTTTCGTGGATATAATAATCGAATTCATTTTAACCTTAACCGTTATATTAAGACCTTATTTATAATATAATAACAATTGTAATTAAAATCTACTTAAGCATTTAAAAAGTAATTATTATTAAAAAGTATAAGGATAGAGAATAGTTTTTCGTTTATACGTGTTTTAATTAAATTAATTTCCTTTTTACTCGATTTTACAACTACGTCATTAAGGTTATGTAACTTCTAAACGAAACTATATTTAAAAATTTAGATTTTCTCATCTTCATTAATAGGAAACTTTCTTTTACCTTTTTAACCTAGGCCGTATATATTTATATAAAAGGTAATACTAGACGAAGATCGTAGTTATATGTAATGATTACACTAAATACCCGTGAGTATATAGAAGGTGTCAGATGTTTTATGTTATCAAGAAGGTAGCAGAGGTGCTGAGTAAACAGTATCACAACTATGCAAGTAATGATCAAAAGCTGTGAGGCTATTCAGATATGTAGACTGAATACTTAGATTGACAACTGAAGAGCTATGAATGAAATGCTATCTATATGGTGATGACCGTGTCTTTTTATCCTATGGTCTTCATACCATCTTTAGTACTGGATTGTTTGGATTGCTTTGCTATCTTAGCGATCCATAAATCTATTGGATCGCTTTAATATCCTAGCGATCTATCGGCTAACCCTAACCCTGAGTTGCTTACATAAGAGATGTTCCCCGCTTAATGTATTAGATATCAGGGTCTTAATGGCGCAGCCGACCGTTGGCCTGTTTCATGACCTGTAGTTAGTTCTTGGGTTATAACATTACGTTAAATTTTTTTTAGTAAATTATAACGTATATAATGCCCCGAAGTAAATTTAGCCTAACGTTTCTTTATTATCGTTTACGTTGCTTTACGTTTTCTGTTTTAAGTATGTATCGAATAGGTTTATCAAAATAATTAACCGTGGTATTGAAAAGATTAGCCGTAATTACTATAGCCTTTTAATGAAAGAGTTTAAAAGTGATAAATTTTCGTTATAACCGTATTACTATCCAGCCGTTAATTTTAAACGGGTTTCGTTAATTAACGATTAAAACTTTGTTTTAAGTTTAAAGAATTTAATTCGTCGGCAAATTCATGGTATTTTTCTACGGTTACGATATAATTTACTAGGCCAATACCTATTGTAATAAACTTGTCGCGAATATATAGCGATACGCAGAAGTATAAGTAATTATACTTTACGGCTAAAGGCTAATTTAGACCGTCTATTTAAACTAAAAGTATTTCGAACTTGATAATAAATAATACTTATAAGTCCTTATTATTTATAACTAAGCTTTAGAATTCGACTAATACTTTATCCGCGCGGTAAGGGTCGCCGAAAGCCGTTTCGATATAATCGAAAAACTTCCCTGTATTATATATACCTTCGTGTCCTCCGGTTTTGTAGTAAACCATAACCGCTTACTTTACCGTCATCGTGTAATATCCCTATATGTAAAAGAACGCGTACTGACCTTTTCAAATTTATATCTTATTCGCTTTTAGTATAAATTCGATCGTTTGGCGCGTTGCCGCCTATTTGGAAATAAATTCTTTAAATTACGGTTGGTTATGTCGCTTTTATTCGCCCTAAACCGGTGGAAACCTAACATAAGTCGCAGCCAATTCGGGTTTAAATTGTTAAATCTTCACAACGACTTAAGCAAAGTGAGATGTAGGGTCGATAATTAAAGTTAATTAACACGGTTATTACAATTATTTAATAGCCGACGCTATATGACTTTCAGTATCTTGTAAACGAAAGATATTGGTTTAAGTTGACCCCAAAGGGGCCGAAGGTATATTGATAAAGGTAGAGAACTAGGTATTTGCCGATGGCCTATCCTTTTCGATAACGTTAAAGTATAACGCTGAATTATTAACGTTTGTTATCGATTCGTTTATTATAAGTAATATTTTTTCAAAAAGGTAAAAAAATCCTTAATAATATATTTTAATCCAACTTACGATAGTAAGTTAAGTAAGTCTCAAATGGGATTCATTATTAAGGTATGGAGGAAGACTAAAAAAGGCTACCGTAGCCTAACATATAGGGCCTTTAGGTAAGGCTAATATGCAGCCCGTCACGTTCCTTTACACGTGTCGTGTACGGACCGTGCCCTATCTGTGTACGGGCCGTATCCGGCCTGTACCTAGTCTGTACCCGGACCAAGCCCAAGCCTATCTCGTTACATACATAGTTACGTAACCTATAGGCTTAATGGCCAACGGCCTGAGTCCATGACAAAGTCTTTTTTTAATCCCTCTTTATTTCAAATTGGTATTAGGTATATATTTCTGTCGACTTGACAATCGATTTATTCATTACTAAAAACGGTCTTCGATGTTTATTAATTATCACAAATCACATTTTTAAGTTTGTATAACTTAATGTTATATTGTTTATAATTACTGATACATATGCGAAACATTTACAGAATATATAGTACAGATTTCATAGTTTTCTGGTTTTAATTATTAGTAATTTCGGCTTGGATTAGGTAGGCGTATTTTAAACGACCTTATATTTCTTTAGTAAAAGTCGAATAATTTTTATTTACGACGTACCTTCTATAAATAGATAACGGTATTAAAAGTATAAACTAAAGGGTTTAAAAATACTTAGGTTATGTCGCCGCCTTTTCGTAATATGATTAAGCTTTATATTTATCCGGTTATTAGTTTACATTAAATAATCGAAAGTCGATAGTTATCAGATTCAAAGCGAATCGTTTAATAAATAGATACAAAATGTTTTTTATTTCTAAAAAAAATAGGGATATAAAATTATCAACCAATTTGGCTAGGCGAACCATTATGTTTTTAGTATAATTTCGTGAATGTATAAAATTGTTTTTAATATCAATAATATATATTTAATAGAAAATAAAAACGGAAGCGAATTATTGACAACATTTAGCGAAACGGTATAAAGTCGGGAATTAAGTTTTATTAAATTTAAATAATGTTAAAATTAATCGCTTAAGTAAAAAGCTTAATTAACTTTATAATTTTTATTGGGTTATTGATATTTTCAATCCGTTCAATATCGTTTTGGATAATTTTAATAAATACCTTGTATTTTATATAAACTTAATTGAACGAAAAATTTGGAACCACCTTTTCTCATAGGTTTCATCCGACACTTGCTTAAAATTAATTTTAGTTATTAACTATATAATGAAAGATATATACGAGAAATTTAAAGTTCGAATTTTTTTTGCAGTAAAACCGGGGCAAAACGAGGTTCGTTTCATATTAGTTAAATAAAAATGTTATAATAAGCTGGAGTAAGAATTGTTAGAAAACTGCTATTATATTTTAACCTTATATGAATTTAACACGAAATAAGGGGATATTCGGATTCATAATAATCCGGTATTTCAACGTTGACGTCGAATTGATATTAATTAACCTGCGCGGAGTAAATTGTTTATATCTTTGAAATAATATACTAATTATAAAATTAGAGAGAGAGTTTATTATTACTTATATTATAATATAACAAATATGGCCGCGTAAATATTACCCAACTTTTTTAAATAATTATTCAACTATAAAACGGCTTTTACCATAATTTTTTTTAAAAATCAACCTATTCATTATTATTATCTTTATCAAGATTTATCAAGTAACGGCGTTATTAATATTGGAGGCTCTATTGTAGTTGGCTTTAGATACTAAAAGATGCCAGTGGGGAAGGATAGCGATGGGCGTAGCTGGAGCTGTTAGGCGCCGACGAAAGGGATTGGTAAAAGGCGGGGTAGGTGCAGGGTAACGTCGAAGATAATGGATAATATTAGAAAGCATAAACGTTAGGAAAAACTAACGATAATGGTTAACGAGGAGCAGGACGAGGGGCAGGGAAAGAAAAGCAACATGTTAAACGGGTTATTAAAAGTTATAATATATTATTTTAAGGCTGGAAGATAAAGGCAACCCAGCTCAAGTACAATCTTTGGCACATTTGCGATTGACCCGATCAACTCGCTTTTAACTAAAGTTAATAAATAAAATACGGGTAAAATCGGGGTTTGTATAATTAGACCTTAAACGTTATTTGTCATACTTTGTAAGCCGTAAATTATATCACTTATAAAAGATATAATTTACGTAGTTATATTATTTTTGTTTCTTAGGTTAAAACTACGGAAAGTTATATAACGAACGTTAAAAGGGGCCGGGGTAAAAACGTTATACGTTAACGTATGGTTAGTCGAAAAAGTTTCATTTCAGTAAATAGAAGATATCGTAAAGGGTAATAGAAAAATCCTAAAGAAGAATAGATCTAGGAGGAAGAAACAACAGAAACTTATGGTTAAAGAAGTAACGGTTCATACGGCCGTTATAGTAAGTATTCTTTATACCTAGGTAATATTATAAATCTAAGCGAACTAATTAATGAACTTGAAAAAAGCGGGGGTAAAAACGGGTCGATAACCTGTAATATCTCCTTAACGTTTACGGGTAAGGGATAAAATATAGCCCCTATTTTCAGCGGTAATTATTAATTAACATAATAAGGCGTGTAAACCTGACGAGGTCGTAAGTAAGCTTATTTTCTAAATATATTACGGGGAGGGGTTAGATCGCGGTCGGGTTTTTTATAAGGTGAATTTGTAAATTTACCTTATTATAAACCTTTCGATAAATACAATAGCTTTACGCCTAATACACTCTAATATAAATAAAAGGAATACCGAAATTGAAAAATGGTTGATATACGATATATACGTATTTTTAGCCTGTAAAAGGGGGGATTCGCTTTTATTTTCGTTATTCATAAAGATAAGCAGATAGTTCATAAAGTGAAAAGGTTATAAAAGATAGTTAACAGTAGGGTATCTATATATAATAGAGTAACGTATTTTATAAAACGACTTATTATTTTTATTAATGGCGCCGCTAGCGATATAACCCAAGTTAGGTTTATTATATACGTTAATTATAAGTATAATGAAGAGGAGAAAGTGTTACAAAATGTCGGCGGGAAATTTCAATGAGGATATAAAAGGTGGTAATAAAACAATTACGAAAAAGAGTAAATAACAAAATAAATACGATAATATAAAAGGGGAAAAAAAGAAGTATTAAAGGTTGTAGGAGAATCCGTATTTATAAATATTAAGGGACCGGATTCGATAAGGGCTAGGTATTATATAGGGCGCGTTATACTGCATTGAAGATAGGAACGAGGCATTATACAACGTGTTAAAAGGGTACGTTATACGGTACCGGCGACAAACAAATATATTATACGAAAAGTTAAAAGGCGCGTAATAAGGCGTCGGCAGCCCGGGGTTAAACTGTGGTTAAATCGGCTGATACGTTAAACGACACGTTACGAGCGCGTTATATGGTGCTGGTAACCTAAGGTCGAATCGGCCGATACATTATACAGTGCGTTAAATGCCGCGTTACCGGATCGTGCCCGGCCCGTATACTAAATGAGTAAGGTCTGCGCCCCGCGTTTAACCAGCGAAACGCCATAACCCTTATAATACCCGGAGAAAAAAAGGGCATGTTATAAACTTAGGCCATTGGCTATTAAGTTTATAAGTTACGTAACTATATACGTAACGGGATAGGCAATACCCAGTCCAGGTCCAGTTTGAGTGCGGACCGAGTGCGGATTGAGCGCGATCCATGTACGGCACGTGTAAGGGCATGTGACGGGCTGGATACTAGCTATACCTAAAGGTCCTACACGTTGAGCCACGGTAGCCTCTTCTAGTCTTCCGCTGTACCTTAATAGTAAACTCCATTTGGTATCTATTTGACTTACCATCGTAGGTCGGACCATAACAGTAACATATATACCACTCTTTAGTTTATCCAGTTGAAATATTAAGCTAAATAATATAGAAATGTAAAGTTTCGATATACAATCGTTTATAAGTATTGAAAATCGTACAAATCTTATTATTGAATATATTCTATAATTCGCTATTATAATTTTTGTTTTTATTCCATAACTTAGCGAAATTCGTAAATTTTATAAAATTGTTTTAATTAGTAGAAAATTAATAAAGCGAAAGATTGCGGTACTGTTCATAACCAGCGAATATCGATTTGTAAGGCTTGTATAACTTTTTTTCGCTTCTTATATTTTCCCCGGAAATACCAATGACTTTTTTTAAAAACCCCTTTGGTATGATTGGAAGGATTATCCCTCCTAATTTGAAAGTAGACGTTTCCGTAGGCGCTAAACCTCTTTTTCATTAAGTAGCCCAATTTGTTGTCCTTTTTCAAGATATTTTTTACAGTGTGCACATTTCAAACCTAAATTGAAAATTATTATTATAGCTCTTTATTCTTTCTTATAGATTCTTCTTTAAACCTTACGTAGTTTTCGGGAAATACGACTAGTCTCACCAAACGTTTTATGCTCTACGTACGTAAAATACCGTTGGTTTATAACTTATTACTTATATCTTCAATAAGCTACTTATTATTCTCTATCAACCAATATTTTTCCATAAAATCCATTTCCAATGCCTGTTTATCTTCATAATCCGGCATTTTATCAAAGTAAGATGTCGCAACTGACGCTTCTATAATATATCTGTTTTTACCATCGAGCGTATTAGTATCTCTGTTTCGTAATTATACCCGAAACACTATTAAAAGGAAATTTCATACCTTAATCTACATTTCCAATGTTGAATCTAAAAGCTCTTTTCGAAAATTATTGAATATATCTAATCCAGAAGTCTTTCTCTCCTAATAACAAAAGATAACGTTTATAACATACGTATTTGTAATCTACGAATCTAAGTCTTTTATCGGTGTTTCGATTTTATTATTCTATAAATTTGAATTAATCAATTTCAAAACGCTTTTCTAAATCCTTATATAGTTAAAAAAAAAGTCTATGTATTTGTAAGCTTTAACTAAGCTTGTTATAGGTAATTCTATTATTATAAAAGCAAGGTTTTTGCGTATAAAGTGCTATTACGAATGTAGTATAATAATATAAGTTGTATATGTTTAAAAGAATATAATCAAAAGGGCTTCAAAATAAATTGACAAAAATAAAAGTATATAATACTCAAATGAAAAACAAATAAGATGTAACCAAACATTCCAAACTAAATGATTAATACTTGCAAGCATTATATAACTAAGAGGCTAGTAAACTTAAATGTCGAAAATATCAACTTAGATAAGTGATGTATGATAAAGCGAAAATTGGGTGTTAGAATAGGAGGAAATTGTATGTGAATGTGAAAATATAGGGTGTAGGTATGTCATGTATTGTATAGAAGCATTAGGTGTTACTTTAGGTACTTCAAGCATTAGTACAAGCGTTTTAAAAACTGTTACAGTCGTTTCGAAAATATGCGTAAGCGGTTTCGATATTGTTATGATATAATAATTATTCGGATAAATTTTGAGGAAGGGTCCGAAACTTGATAGCTTACGTAGCCGATACGTAATAAAACGCTTTCCAAAAAGTGTTTGAATACATAGAGAGTGCCAATCGAGTAAATAGTAATATAACATAGATTTTAGTAGTTAAGAAGCAATTACCAAGTAAATGATATCGTATTAAAGATTTATTTTTTAAACCTACTAAAGGTTTTATAATCTCTTCTTACTCCCGCATAATTCTTATAAATCGTAGTGTTAGAGTACAGAACAGTTAAGATTACTATAGTATTCTACTATAAGTATTTAACTAAGGTTCATCTTTTCTTTCCTAGGTTGTTTCTAGTTGACCGAATCGATTATTAATTTGTATCGGTTAAGTCTTTATGTTAACGTATTAGAAAGATAGTAAAATATTCAAAGATGGTAGTAGAAAGATGTAAAAGAAAAAAGAAATATTTAAAGAGTGCACGCCTCTAAAGAAAGCTTAGATACCCTTATCTGAGCTATGACATCATACCATACACTCCGCTAGCGTGCTCTCTCACACTTGCTAACTATAGTAATATCTAACATGAATAGTATACCAATTGTTACTGCCATTGAAACCGAATGTTATTATAGTGAAAATTACCATTAAATGAAACTCAATATTAGAAATTATATATAACTACGTATAGGAAAAGCTTACAAATTTTTACATCAACAAGAAAAGTAAATAGTATCACAACTCCGTCTTTAAATTATCAAAAAAATGTAAAAACCCTTACTTACACACTAAATCTCCTTACTATTTTATACGTTCATCTTACGGTAAACGTTTTATACTTATCGCTTTATAACGATCCTACCTACGATCTTTTTATACGCGCACTGCCGCCGCCTGAATCTATAGGTGAGGGAAAATCTCCAAATGTAAAAAAATATAAGGTTAGGAAAATTATGAATAAACGCTTGAATCGTCTTTATTATATAGGAAAATGAATCCAATATTTCATTTGTTAAAAGGAATATACTACCAAAAATGTCGAATGAAAGACTACAAAAAATCTGGACCATTTTAGAGGCCTCATCGACGTTTATAAAAAAAAAAAAATCTCTATTAAACAAGTCTCGCATCTAGCGTCTCACATCTCACGTCTTGTATGTCAGTTGTCGCGTCTCGCTATCAATTTTTTATATTATATAATAAAAACATCACTTTTCTTTTTGATACTAGAGACTTATTGTAACTGTATAGAGGTACGTATGTACATACTTACAATAAAAGGCAAGGACTAGTATATAGTATTAAGAAGTCACGTATATATACCTGTTATATCTTATATGCTCAGCTGTTTTGAACTGGACTTTCGTCTAGTTTCTTCCTCTTTTATCATCAAATACTACAACTAATCCAATAATATATTGCCCTACCTGCCCTACCAACACCGGATATTCTTAAGTGTTATCTAACAATAGTAAAGATACTGCGCGCCTAAGGCAAAATATGTTAAGCGTATTATATAGTTTATTTGTAAGTTTTTTTCTTCTCTTTTTAATGGCTTCGGCTATTAACAAAAGACATATATATGTATACGTCTTAATCACGCGTTTTATAGCAAAAGAATAGCTTGGTATATCTCGGATAATGGTTTGTTTTTACTATTAGTAATGGGTTCCATTTGGTAGTATATATGTTTGGTATAGATCTTTTTTAAAAAGGTTAGGGATTTTCCCCTAACATAAATAGGTGTTAGGCTATAATGGATTTGGCTATAGGCATAACCCGACTATGGGCACATACCTTTATGTTTAAGATTTGGAAAATAGCCATATACATAATCTTAACTAATATAAGGAGCTTTGCCCTGATTTTAGGGCTGCCTGGTTTCGATCGTCCATGCTTACGTATACTTAATAGAGGTAGCAGCACTCACCACGGTGCCTAGTGTGAATTTTTTTTTTTTAAAAAAAAATGGGTAGTTAAACTTCGGTAGAACTAGATCGCCGTCACTGAATTGAGGTCCTAGTACTAGTAGTATACAAGTCAATCTTCGAATGCCCATCCTGGTGAAAGAACTTGGGCGTCCTTACTGAGGGAACAGATAGACAGAGCCGGTGCTGTTCTATTTCTTACATTCATATCGGTTGACTGCATTGTCAAATATGTCACTGGCACGGCTGCACATGAGACGAGCATGGGGATTTGAATCTTGTGTTTGGCTTCCGCATTCAGTGCCCGGCTGCTGTTGAGTCCACAGGTTCATATGGCTTCAAGCACATCATACAAGTGACAGAATGTCCAAATACACTGGACCGAGGACATCTGGTGCACAGTGCAGCAATTGAAGCTTCCTGTAAAGTAGTAAGGCAGTACCTGCGCAGCACAGGTACTGTGCAGTGTGTATTTGTGATGGAGAAGTTGGATGAGTGGGTTCCCTGTGACAGGTTGCTTGCATTGTACAGCTAGCAAGCAATACACGGCCTAGGCTGCACAAGCGAATCAAGATGATGAAGATAGGACGAGATGGCTGGTGTACCAGTATGGCTGCAGTGCCCACTGCGTCACTTGCCGGTTAGAGACGAACTCTTTAAATTGACTGCTTCTTTGTACTCAGCCCAAGGGATTGGACTGCCTATGCAAGACACGCTGTCAGCCGGCCAGCTTGTAAGGCTTGTAAGCGCAGATGGCCATGACATGTTATCAGACAAGCCAAGGGCAACAGTCAACAACTCACAGGATGTCCACCTACTCCAGAATCTACTTAGGAGTGGAGCCTTGCGAATGTCCATACCAGGTGTAGCATGAGTCTTGTTGAGGATAGCTCACCAGATCCCATTTTCTTGCTTCAGCCATACTTTACATTTCCAGATGGAGTCAGCACTACAACATGCCCATCATGTCTATACAGTAAGTGAACCCAGCATGATGATCAGGAGCAGGCCTCCAGAAGCAATCATAACGCAGCGGTCCAATGTCCGGGAGTACAAAGCTTGAATACAGGATGTCTCTGTGTTCTGAGGGCGTGTCTCGAACACCAGTGCCACTCAAAGCCGAAGCTGTGTTCACAACTCTGCGATTCTGCAGAGTCAGTGAGCATGTGAGTATGAGGCCAAAGTTAGTGGTGAAAGGAGTCAACAGATGGGTGAGAAAGGCGGAAGGACATTGCAAAAAGAGAGAAGGAGCGCCCGTGTCTGCGGCTGCATCTGCGCGCTAAGACAAGGACAAGCCTCCGGGCAATCCAAGATCCGACACCACGTCTTTTCAGTTCTTTCACACTTTCACACTTTCCCACTTTCCTCCCACTTTCCCAGGTACTCCAGTATATATTGTTTGCAACATCCCGCCGCCAAACCCAACATAGCAATCCAAAGCACCAAGCCAGTCCATCTAAGCACTCCAAATCATCAATCCTGCCTCTTTCTTACCTCTAGAAAGCCTGTTTACGCCGCGGGCCGCCCGCCTCACAACTCACTCACTCGCACCCCTCCCACCCTACCATGACATCGCGGCCTCGTGCATTGGAAAAGCGCAGTGGGCTTAGACGACCTCGTATGTAGTTCCCCTCTGTTTTGTATTTCTTTTCGTGCTCTCCCCTCCTTTTTGCTCTTGATTACTAGGCGTGGGTGGGTACGGGTGTGTGGTCACTTTGTTCTTGAGGACAATGGAGGCTTTGGAGGCTTCGCAGGCCTTGGAGTCACCATGTGCCATTTGCACTTCACTTCTACGGCCTCCGCAGAGAGTGTGGGGCAGGTCTTCATCAACCCTTCCAAGCCGGGCCTTGTCAGTTGGCATTTCCGCTGGTCGAGGGCCGGACGGTCGCTGGCACTGGCAGTTTTTTGGCAGTGGCAGTGGCAGCCCGAGAACGGATAACGGCGAACGGCAAACGGCGACTCATGGAGATTCGAGAGTTTTTTTTCGCAGTCGACTCAGCCCTCACCCACAACCATGCCCGATCCCAATCCTATCAATTCTTCCCTACCTGGCCTGCATATTTCTTGTCGCTTCAACAGCACCCGGCAGCCCAGCAGCAGCAGCGTCTTTCCAGTCTAAGCCGTGAATCTAACGGCCTCTGCTTTCACCATGGCAGGTACCCAGTCTCTCCCGCCTCCTGAGCTTCCTCAGCTCGTTGCCGAGCAGCATGTCACCATTCCGCCCACGGACAAGGACTCGAAGCGCCTGATTGTCGTCCTATCACACGCCAGTCTCGAGACCTACAAGTCCTCCCACACTCGCACTGGCCATTTGGGCATCCAGCGTGAGGACAAGTACTCGCTTCTCAACAGTGACGAGCACATCGGCATCATGCGCAAGATGAACAGGGATATCAGCGAGGCGAGGCCTGACATCACTCACCAGGTTCGACTTCAAGCCCCACCCCCCACGCCCTGCCCCAACCCCCCTGGGCGACTAACCTTTCTGCTTCCCTTTAGTGCCTGCTCACCCTGCTCGACTCCCCCATCAACAAGGCCGGTAGGCTGCAGATCTACATCTCCACCGCAAAGGGTGTGCTCATTGAGATTTCACCCTCTGTCCGCATTCCTCGCACCTTCAAGCGCTTTGCCGGTCTCATGGTCCAGCTGCTCCACCGTCTGTCCATCAAGTCCACCAACTCCCAAGAGAAGCTGCTTCGCGTCATCCAGAACCCCGTCACCGACCACCTGCCCACAAAGTGCCGCAAAGTCACGCTCAGTTTTGACGCGCCAGTCGTGCGAGTCAAGAGTTACATTGACCAGCTTGACAGCGACGAGAGCATCTGCGTTTTTATTGGCGCTATGGCAAAGGGGCCCGACAACTTCGCTGACAAGTTCGTCGATGAAAAGATATCCATCAGCAACTTCAGTCTTTCGGCCAGTGTCGCCTGTAGCAAGTTCTGCCATGCCGCCGAGGACTCGTGGGATATTGTGTAGGCACGTTGCACCGAACTTGGGCACCGATATTGGAGCTATGGGAACCTGTGTGCCCAAGGCTCGTGCGGTCAGAATTATAATATCATTTTGAGTAGTCCGGGGTCTAAAGAGTATCACCAGAGGAGGACGAGGCGAGCGTTGCTGTGATGACTATACAACATCAGTCATCATCAGCTGGCTTGCATCTGCATCTCCAGCTTGGGTCGTCTGTTGTGGTTGCACTGTGTTTTTCCAACCAAAACTTCTGGTGTTCAACAGCGGATCCAAGAGCAATCTCAAATGCTCGGTATACCACATCAACTTGGTCTACCATGTCTCTCCCTTACCCTCTCCTTGTCCTCTCACGAGATACTAATACATAGGCGGAACAGTGAACACCGGGGCATCATGTTTGTCGTCTCTGGCCAGTGGCTCATGACAAGCAGCCCTTTCTCGCTCCTGCTGAAGCGCCACCGCTTTGATCTATGATGGAGCTTTCAGGTATCAAGAGTGCGGACTAGGGAACGGGCTGCCCCGTTTGGACTGACAGCTGCCGAATGAGACGGAGAATAAGATGGAGCGGGAGAGAGGGGTTCACGGTCATGGGAGGGTGTTACAACCAATGCAAATGGATACCCAACCGACACGCAGCAATCCCTTTGCCATGATGCGTGCGTAGCAAGCCCTTGCAGGCCATGAATGTGTAATGTCACTTTGGACGTGGCGGGCAGACTGCCTGTGGTTGGAGATGGAATGTCAGGCCCTTGCACATCAAAGCGGAAGGAGATGTTGCTTCTTCCATGGTCGGCGACAGCATCGAGGCAGCTGTATGCCGTGGCTCATCGTCATTCGACGGCGGGAAGCAGAACAAGAGCCGCCGGTTATGCGGCGATTCATGGCCTGGGCTCACAATTCGCAGCAGCCTGCGTGAGAGCGGGACTGTCTTTCTCAGCTACCTCGCTCCGTGCAGGTGGACACACACACACACACACACACATATATATATATATATACATGCCGAGGCCGCTACTCCACCATGTCCGCCGGCATCAGCGCTCACCCTTGTCATCTCCGACAGCGCCCAAGAGCTTCACGCAATGATTTCGAGGCTTCCAGCGCTGCGTGGTTGTCGACTGTCCCGTTGATATGCGGGCTCCTGCATGGCGCTCCGGGCCCACTGCACATGACAGCTTGTCGCTGCCCTTCTCCACCCACACCTCCTGCATGAGCCGCGCCCTTACACCAAAGCACATGCACACCAACTTGCCATCCACCTTTGTTTTCCCAACTCGGGCTGCACGGCATGGTGCTTTCGGTCAACCAGTCAGTCTACTCTGTACACAATAGGCGCCCGTCAGCCTCATCCCGGCTGCCGTTCAGGTCTCCATCGTTGTCTGCTGCCCTATTCGGCCGGGCTCTTCCCCGGTGGGTGGCATCCATCTAGCTCGAGGCCCAGGCTTCTGCAGCTATACGCTGGCAGGTGGAGTAACGTGTGTGTATACTTGCTCGGATGAAACCT
>JASMMZ010000007.1:13876899-13928409 GCA_038502455.1 Anisogramma anomala | reverse complement strand
TTATTATTATTATTATTATTATTATTATTGACTGTGAAAATAAACTTCTAACTTATAATGAAGGTCAATAAAACTATTTGAAACGTAAATATAACTATTTTAAAACCGCTTAATCCCTATTAACAAGTCCATAATTTCGTGTCATCCGCCTAATGAATATATATCTAAAAAGTATTTGTAAATAAATGTGTTTTGAATACATTTACCGAATGGCTTATAACCTTAAGAAATTTTATAAGAAAGGCGAAAGTAAATATAAATCCATATAATGGTTATAAAACTGTTAACAAACGTCTAAATACCGGTGTTGAATGCCGTTTATATTTCGTTAAAGCGATTGGCCGCAACTTTGGCTATATATACATACCACTGAACTTAAACCCAAATATATATATATATAAAAAAAAACTATTTGAAGTTTACCTAATCTTTAACGCTTAAGATCAAAGTAAATTATTTATTTGTAAACCGCTTTTTAAGTCTAAACAAACAGTTAAATAACGTATTAACTTAAGTTATCGTTATTAAAAATATCATACGGATATATAAGGTAACGTAAAGGAAAATAGATATCCGCAAGGGTATAGGTTCGGTTCTTATTACTCTAGTTCGCTCCGGCAGCTTCCAGGTCATACAACTCTTCAACTAAAAACGTAGTTTTTGGGTAAATAAAGTATAGTAAAAGTAAACGTAGGTATCGCGGTTCAAGAACAGATAAGAAGCCTAATTAAAGGATATTAAATAATTGGTCGAGGTTTCCAAACGTTTTAATAGCTAATTAAGATGTATTAAATACAAACTAAAAAAATTGGTTGATATAGGTAAAAAATTGCTAATTACTAACAGCTTAAGCGAAAACTAAGAAAAAGATTGATACAATAGTATAATTAAGTAATCTTGATAACAATATTGATACAAACTTAATATATACTCGGTACCTATAAAATAACAACTGCTATACTGTTTAAAAATGTAAAATGTAACATTTTAAGTTCGTTTACAAAATGAACGAAAAATCCTGTTATTATATTCGACCAACATATAACGTAATTCGAAAACATCAATGGCTGCGGTATTTAAAAAGCTTAAAATCAACTTTTCAATTAGATATATATAAACTACTTATTTTATTAATCCATATTATGTTAAAGATTTACCAAAATGCAGGCGGTTTATTTAAGGTTTATTTTGGATTTGTAAAATACTTTTAACGTAATATTCGGGTTTTGTTTCGCCGTCGTCCCTTATAATATCGATAACTAGTAATTGAAAATCACGGGCTCGCTAGTTCGAAAGCGGGTTTGAAACAACTCGAATAAGTTAATCTATATAAAACCGGGGCATTTTTCTCCCGGAAGGCTAAGTTCGATAACGTGGAAATCGATAATGCGTATAACATGATATTTATTATAAATCTAATTTGAACTTTTTCAAAAATTCATCTTATTTATAATTCATAAAAAAAGCTAAATATTATTACCTACCCGAAATTGTTTTAAAAGGAAACGTTATTTATTAACAGCTTCTTTCATATGCTGTCACGTAAACGCTATTACTATTTACGCGAATTTTATAATATTACGAATACATTAAACGAAATCCTTAACCCTTATATGCGAATTTGTAATTAAAACATGTAAATAGTAAATGTGTTATATAAAGTCGATACAGTAATCGTAGGTAATTAAAAACAGTTGAAAACCAATACTAATTATATCTTTATTATTGAACACCAATTAATAAACCGGATAATAAGCGATTTAAATTAAATGAGATATAAATCACAAAAAATATTAATA
Source organism: Anisogramma anomala (assembly GCA_038502455.1). Lineage (NCBI taxonomy): Eukaryota > Fungi > Ascomycota > Sordariomycetes > Diaporthales > Gnomoniaceae > Anisogramma > Anisogramma anomala. The sequence continues at coordinate 13,926,610 of JASMMZ010000007.1, read as the reverse complement.
CGCTAAAACTTTTAAATTGACATATTCGATGACTTTATCGGTTTCTGGGTAGAATACGGTATTGAAGCGTTACTTTATCCCTATTAAGTCATAAAAGCGTTTCCAAAATCTATTAGTCCAATTTAAACTTCGATTATAAATAATTATAAAAAAACTCGTAAAATCTCTAATAATAGTTTTAAAATCGCTTTATGTAAACTTTTATATTTATATTGTTTATTACCTTGAAGGTAATGACTTTAAAGAAACGATTTTTAATAACTATTTGGTAACATAAGTTGCCAGTACGTTTTTAAGGGAGATCGATTATAAAATCAACAGAAAACTCGCTTTAAAACCGCTTCAAAATGTTCAAGGGTTGAAAAACCCTTTCCTATGATATCTCCAATACTTCATACGTTTACAAACATCGTAATTCCGGAATAATCGCCAGAATATATATTATAACCCAAGTTAGAAGTATGTTTTATAAAGGATAAAGATAATAGCGTTATAGCCCAGGTAACTACTAATACGTAAATCTTAAATAACTTATATCAACGGGATAATCAACGGTTTGTGAATAGGTACCTAAATATGGTTACGAAACCGTACAATATTACCGTCATTTACCAAATATTCTGAAATGAAAATCTTGAGTATTTAATTATAGTCAATACGAATATCGATAGAAAAACTCCGGTCGCCTATACGTACCGTACGAATTAAACGGGAGTAAATAATATCAAGGTTAATATTTATGTCCTAATTACTTTTAAAGTCGATATTAGTGAAAATTTTGTAATCATATGGGATGAGCTTCCTAACAACGGTAAACTAGAAGATATACATTCGTAAAAACTATTTAAAAGCAATTCATTCAAGGTGTAAAAGTTTTAATTGCTGGTTTAAAGGGCGTGAGTCAAGAAAACCTTTAAAAAATCTTTGGTTTCATCGGAATAATATATTAAGTTATATATAATTAACTACCTTATTATGAACCAGTTTAAAATGAAAGTAGAAAAAGCGTTCCGAATAACAAACCTATCGTTCGAAATTTTATCGTATAATTATAAAATACTTTCAGTTTTTTATGGTTTGTAGAAACAATTAACGGGCGGGCTATATTATGAAACTATGCATTCTATACTTTTAAATAGTTGATAATCCTAAATAATTCCTGATAGTAAATTTCGTAATTGTATTTGGCGGGCAATTAACGATGAAAATAGTATGTTATTAGATATAAATTATCGTAATCGTTACATTAAAGTAAACAATCTTTTAAGGCCTAATTAAAGTATTTGGCTTTCAAAAAGATGTTTAGATTAGGATCCTATTAAGCGAAAATAGGGTTAAAAAGGAAGTAAAGTTTAAACCGCTTAAAAGTGGCCTTTTCCTCCTATCGCTAACGAAAAAGGATATCCTTATGGTTTTATCAAATGAAAGATCTATCGATCATAAAATAATTGTAATTAAATTATCAGTAAATATTAGCGAATCCAAAAAACCTCCCACTATTAATATAAACGTAAAACCCATTGATTATCGGATAACGCATAGATTTTCCGGGTTTGTATATACGCCGATTCTTATTTCGATAATAAATTCCCCGTATTTTATTTTCCAAACGTTGAATTAAATTTGAATATATCGAGGTTTAAACTAATAAGATTTAAAAAGTTCAGTACACACTTAACATTAGCTTTGTACTCATGAAAGATACCGCGTAAATATATTGAAGTATTGTTGAAGAAAACAAATAAAAATATCGAAAAAGGGTGTAAAGAATAAGTAATATATCGTTAAAATTAACCAGTATATCAAAAAAGCCAACAGGGGTAAACAGCTATTTAAAAAAGTCGAAAACATATACAAAACGCAATTTTCCATTTATTTCCTTTCTTAATACAAATCTTATAAAAAACGGCTTTAATGTCCAACCTAATAAACCATTTAACTCGAAAAATATTCTTAAACGTTTTATTAATTAGGAAAAAGGGGTTACGGTTTACCTTTATTATAACATGAAGTTTATTATAGTCGATATAAAAACAAAAACTATCCCGGAGTTTCTTAACGAAAAGTATATGGGTACTGTTGGTAAGGTTTTTATTACGTTAACGTAGCAGAAGAGTAACCAGAAGATTGGTATTGTAGAAGTAAAAGATAGATAATAGAAGGTTGAAGTATCATTTAGAGAGTTTATGCTACGGATAAGAGGTTATAAACCTATCATCTGGGTAGTAGCACTCTGCTATACACTTTGCTAATCTTTTTTTTGAGCCATACTATGTATGTACTTTGTAAGAGTATAGTCTGTAACGTGACATATTATCGTGTACTTTGCATGAGTATCTTATAGTGTAGTGTAGTGCTACTTAATTTACGTATATTAATTATAGGGATATATAATAATATCCATATAGGTTTTTTTTTTCTTTATGCGTTTCGAATCCATATTCTAGTAGTAATAGTATAGTTTTAATATAATTTTTTTCTGTAGTTTAGTAGTAACAATGTAATTGTAATACAATTCGTATCCATAGTTTTATAGTAGTGGTGTAGTCGTAGTACAAATTGTAAAGGTTCGAATTAATAGTTTTTGGATGCAGTGATAATTATAATAAAGACCTATTTAGTTTAACTAATCGGTAGCGATATGGTTGTTAATAGTATTTTTGTTATTCATTATAAGGATGTAGTTACGTAGGTATAATTACACAGATATTACGAGAGTGATTACTTCGTTACGGATTTTAAGGTTGATATAAAAAGATATATTGTTATCGGTTCAGGTAAAAATTTCTTCCTTTTTTCTTTTAACGAAACACAGCAAAAGCTCACGTAAGTCATAACTAGTTAATTGGCGTATACACACTTAATTTACTATTTCAATTACACATTTTAAGCCGCTCCAATAGATAGGTTACTTAACTAATTCTTATATACTAACCTTGCTTTTAAATAGATATCGCGTAAAAACAGGACTCTTAAACGTTTTTTGATGCGTAAACGTAAACGCATCGTCGCTGTTGCCACTAATTCCACTACCATTGTCCATACCACATATAGCTCCCCTTTCTCTAGCACTATATCGTTGATCTCTGTCTCGCCTATCGCTTTACCGTCTGCCGCCGCTGTCGCCGCCTAAGTCAACACCCCTTTATTCTCCTCTTTCTTTCCCCCGCTGCCCCTAACTCCTAAGGGGAGAAATGTGGAGCTTTTAAAGTTATGAACCTTACCCTTTTCCTGTGGGTGAAAACCCTTTTACTCATAAGGACTTCTTTATGCTGTAAATGTAACTTAAAGAGAATACGTTGCGATTCGTATTTACCAAATCCCCCTATATATTATTCTTTAACGTTCTTATAAATAAAGAGGTCGAAACGGATCCCTTCCGTCGCTTCGAGTTACGTATCGTTAGGATGCGTCGCGAAACCTTTTTATCGCGTAAAGCATTGGAGCGACGCACTCGGGTCCGTAACCCCGAGCCGCTAATGGATACGCCTTATGTGTCATGTATTACGTTTGTGGCCGCGGGCAAGTTTATTAGCTATTATTATTAAAGAGGAGGTCCTTCGGCCCGTTACTACCGCTAGGAGCGAATTAGTAGTGGATACACCCTTATTTAGATAGTTTTAGAGCCGTAAGCCGAAGCTGTATTACGTATCCACCGGCTTTATAGTAAGCTTAAACTTGTATTTTTAATCGCGAACTTAATTTTTCCACTTTTATAAAGAAATAGTTTAAAGTGCCCTTAAAAATTATCACTTTTATTGATAGGCCTTAGACTTTGCAACGTTGTTGATTCGATTGGTCGAAGTAATAGTAGTATTGCATTAGTTAGATGGTGGATCTATTGTTCTAGGTTTGGCAGACCGCTAGCCGGTCTGCACTATAATTTGTATTGCTAATTTCTTGGCCCATGCCCTAAAGTGAAGTGCAGCGTACTGCATTCGACTTACACTCAATGTGGTAAGTCTCCACAAATCAATACACTTTCAGTACAATCAACTTTACTGTAAGTAAAGTTGACCTACTGCACTGCATGTAATATTATTCCAACATTGGCGGCTTTTTAATTTGTGTGCGCACGCCAGTGTGGTTGACCAATCTTTTCCGGTTGCTACTAAATTACCTCCTCGTCAACTGGCCAGATCCCTATCAATTTCAGTGCATTCCGCACTCAAATTGACTTCAATTACCTCCCTTTACCCACAGCTCCGAGTCCCAACTTCATCAATTCCCACAAACAGTTTTTGCACCACAGATCTTTGTAAGCCTCCACTTATAAGCCTTTACTTCAACCGTGCTACTCAAACAAACCATTATTAATCTCCTAGCAATCTTTCAGTTTTCCAGCACATTCCTGCTCGCCGTTAAGTGATCCGAGCTATTTGGGCGGTCTATTAACGTAGCTCTCGATTCGAATAGTTAGCTTGTGGCTGTCCACAAACCTTTTTAAGGTTTTGTTTAGTAATTTTTTTATCATAGCATTGGCGGAGTTGTCTTTGTCATCGATCTATCGGAATTCCTCAATCTCCCTCCCTTCATAAGCTTCGTGGAGTGCTATTACGTCGATTATCAGACGTTCTTCACTGGTAGTTTCGAGTTTTAAAAGGCATTCGAATAAACTCCTCGAATCGGTATAGATTACTACCGGAATAAGGGGAATCCGTAATTACCTGGTAATAAGGTTGAGGGTTTCCTATAATGCTATGCTTATGTCAAATCCCGCCATTATACTATAGACCTCCAATGCCCACACGTTTTTCGTAATCCTTTTGTACTTAACGAAAAACTAGTAGATTATATTGCCGATAATTCCAATTTGATTTTCCTACATATCTTCGTTGACCGGGATTATTAGAAAGCCGATTTTTAAAGACAAGTTGGTATTATTTATAAAAGACCTATTTGTAAAAATTATTAATTTGGCCTTTAAAAGTTCGATTAATACTATATTAATCCAGCGGTCCAAGTTTCGCATCTGCTACTCTAACCTCTTATTTAGTCGGTTAAAGTCTTTATCTATTAGTATTTGTACTTGTGCCGCAATGGATAAATCGTAAAAAGCTTCCGGTTAGTATAAGATAGTAATATAGCTACTCCGTATACGTTATTTCAGGTACTATTAAGCTCTAGCCTCGTTAATCTTATTAATTATGACAAAAATAACGCCCTAGCTCTTTTGACGAAAACTTAGATTAACATTATTACTAAGTATACGGATTGACGATTTATTAAAGTTAAGTTGATTATTTTCTGTTAATATCGTTACCAGCTTACAATTTCAGAATCCAAAGTCCTTAATCACTTACTATTTCAGTTTTACAAAGTTAATTGTTTCGACGAAAAGGGTATCGTTAATTTACATACCTATTATACCGAAGGTTTTTTTTATGTTATTAACAAATACGAATCGTATATTAAAGAATTTATCGTTAGCCGAAATTTAAAATACGACTAGTAAGTTAAAAACCAGTAGACACCTGCTTGAGCTAATTTTTATAGTGATTTAATATACCGCATTATCGTTTCTAAAAGGTTAATAGCACGTAGCTCTTACGGTAATTCCAGCAATATAATATTTTATAAATCTATTATTAATTGTATATAAACTTACATAATATTAGGGTTATTAAGTGTAAACTTGCCTTTAATTTTAATTAGTAAACTTGTTATTAAGTTAATTACTAAGCGTTAACAAATCTTTTAAATCGTTAACAACTACGTGAACATCCAGTCTTTACCTTTATCGCCATATCTTTAAGCTATTAATCGCAACTTTTTATACGGCCGCCCCATGGTTTTGCCTTTAACCTCGTAAATAATCCTCGTCTTAAAGATCGTAAAATTCGGGTTTTAGAAGTTAAAGTCGGTGTTCCATATAAATTATATAACTCCTTGGGTTAGTAAACCGTCGATTTTGACCTTATTACTTTTCTTAAAAAGTTTTCCAACATTTTTAATAATCCCTTATACCCTAAACTTTATTGCCAAGTTTTTATTAACCTTTTCTTTTTTATTTACCTAAGTAATATTATAAATACGGCCCGATATATATTTTTCCTTTTTACAGTTTCTCTTTCTTTTCGAGGGTCGCCCACCCTAGAAACGTTTTTTCGGCTCATCAATAACAGGTAAAAGATGGTTGTATTGGCTTGGTCGCTTTATTTAAGGTGTTTCATCGTCAGTAACCCTATTATAGGGTTTAATCTGGGTAATTTATAAAGATACAAAACCGTTAGCAATTTTAACAACTAATTTAGAGTTTATGATACTTAATATTTTATATACCTTTTCCCATTTGCCTGGCTCCCACTATACAAAGACTTTACTTTACAACGGTAAAGTTAGTACATCGATTGTTAAAGTACTGTTTCTGGTGTCAAGGGCATTATTAATCTTGCAGTGTGTTAATTCTCTTTACAATTCCTTTAAGGCTTTGATATATACCGTAACACGTTTCTAAATACTTGCCGAGAGCGGAAATTCACTCGTTAGGCTTGGGTACGTTTTAAATATTAGGAGCGTTAGTACTAAGCCTTCAGGGCCTACGGTGTTATTAAGGCCTTTTATTACCATTTTTAAACGTGCTTCCAGATCCGTAAAGCTTTTAATCTCCAACATAAGGATATTATACGCTCGACGAAGTAGGACGTATGTCTTTTCAACTTTCCTAATACTCCAGTAAACTTTTATAGGTATCTATTTACATTAAATACTTATTATCTTAGCATACTTTTGAAATTTTACCGCTGTAAAGTCAATACTGGTATCGTAAACGACGACGTTAGGTAAACCTAGATACGTATTAATTCACAGTATCTTTAACGTTTTCCACGTGTTTTTTGTCGAAAGGGACTTTAGGAATTCAAATCCATAAAAAGAGGTTACGAAGTTAATGACGTAAAAATTAAGCTTATTATCTAAGTAAAACATATAAATAAAAATCTTGTATTAAAATCCTTATAGTCTTTTAATGTAAATTTAAATTTTCGGTGGGCTTCAATATACGTTTTATAGTGGTGACATAGCCTTTTAATATCTTCGAGGGCAAATTATTTCATATCGTCATGCTCTACAGACTTTAGGATTTTTTATAGCCTATTAATATCTAGGTAGTTAAAATACCGGTGTAGTTAACGTATCTCCGGCTTCATTAAGTTTAATACTACCGCTTCCAGACTTTAAAGATAAAACCATAAGTTCCCTTACTTAAAGGCGAGTAAAAACCTTTAGCTATTTTTAATTAATTCGTCTACGTTAATGTTAATATTAATGCCGAGATTTTTTATATTTCTTAAACGAAGTAAAAAGGGGGTAAGAGACTTAAGAATGTGGAATGTAATTGCTCTTACAATAGTTTAAACTACCGTTATCCTTAGTAACGATAGTTATTCGTTTAGGCCAAATCCAACTTTAGCTTTGCCTGTATCGTAACGATTAATCTTAGTAGTTATAGTGTATTCCCTCCGTAATACCACATATTACGAATATCTTTCTATTAAGTACCTTATTGCACCTATATTTAATATAATACCTTAAAACGTGTGGTTCGCGCAACAATTATGAAGGTTAAAGATATATAAAGGGTTAAAGGTTTGTTTAAAGTAAAAGTAAAGGTATTTACCACCCAGACGATATGAAAAGTCGTAGTCGGCTAGTTATTAGTCCGCAATAAAAATAATATATTTTTCGTGTTACTTAATTTACTTAGGAGCGTTAGCGTTATTCATTGGCTCGTTGTCTTCGAAGTTTACGATTTGATTTAAGTATTCTTATTTAAAAGCAGTAGAGTATTAAACGTAATATACTACCCTTTTATTATTACGTTTAGAAAGGAGGTGCCGAGTTGACCAGTAACTAAACTTGCCATAGATCTAATACTTTTTGCCACTATTACGATAATAATGCTAGTAGTTAGCAATTTCATTTAAATCTTAGCTTTACTAGCATTAACGTGGATATTTCCTTTAGTTTAAAATTAAGGTTGATAGGCCTAATCTTAGGCGTTGTGAGCGCTCGTACTTACGATCGACGTAGTAAACAATTGTAAGGTCTTCCCTATCTACGTTAAGGAAGTTGCCGACTTGGAAATATACACCGAACGAATTTGGTATACGTGTTATTACGGTGGTAAGCGAGGAACGTAACTGACTAAAACAGCCTTCGTAAGTGGTATATAAGCGTTATAGGACGTATTCGAACTCGTTAACACCCGTGACTACTACTTGTATATGTTCTCAAAGTGTGGCTTTGTTAGCGTAGGACTTTCCTATTACTTTTTAACACATAATTAATTTGTCAAGTATTTAATTATGAATATATATTAGTAATTTATAGTCTTTCTATTTGCCATTATTATAGTCTACCTTATAATAGCCCAGTTTTTATAGTATTATACGAAGTGAATGTCATGTTCAAAGTTACCTTTATGTCATCGTAAATTTCGCGAAACGTAATAACGCTCGTTGAGAAAATCAAGTAATAGTCTTTGGCATAACCTGTAAAGATTCCAGGAAATAATAAGTGAAAACCAAAGGGTAGGAATTTTATTTATTTGTTGATATTTAAGAAGGGTATTATTTTGGTATCGAAAAGATCGTAAGGCTTTTCGTCATATTTCTTTATATTATTACAGATTTTGGCGAAGTTTGTTATAAGTTTACAGTTAATATTAGCTATTTTAACAGGTTTTGGAACAAGGTTGCGATAGTTATTCCAGTCTTAAATAGTGTTTTTAGTAGTTTAAGCCTTAGATCTTTCAAAATACAGTGTTGGGGGTAATTTCCAGTCGCTTGTTCCAAGGGATAAAGTTTTGTAATGAGACCTATACTAGGCTTGCACGTGCAAGGAAATTTAAAAAAGGAAGGATTTTAAGGATTTTAAAGGGTTTAACGACCGAATTACTAATAGGTGATAGGTGCTTAAGGGTTTTGTTAGTTTTAACTATTTTATTTAATTAATTGGTAAAAAGCGTTAACGTCAATACTTTTGGCCGTATTGGTAGCCGTTACTTTACATATCCTACTGTCGCTAAGAGCGTACTCCGCAATATTACGTAGAGGTATTAAACTGTCGAGTAGGTTAATAGGTTCTTTATCGCTAGTATATAAAGAGGTTTAACTTAGTTAGAGATAAGTTAGTAGTTTCCTAAAGCGCGTATATAGGCGTTAAAATCCCTGAATACCTTTTCTTTTTCCTTCAAAGTTTTAAAGTTTAAGGTTTTAAAGACGTTTTTCCAGTTGAACCAACTTGAAAATAGTTTTTACCGGTTTAGTAAAGCTTTCTTTTGGTATATACATACCTTAGAATTTAAGCTTGGACTTTAGTTTAGACTTAATGGTCTTTTAGACTGCTTTCTATATGTTAATAATCTAGTCGTTGAATAATTCGCGATACTTGCAGAAAACGCGATCAGGATCTTCACTGCCGTTATATTCCAAGATAAAGTAGCCAAAGAAGTTGGTCAGGTACTTTTCAGTTAACTCTTTATCTACCTCGTATACCTAAAGGTCGTGGTTGTAATATTTAGCGAAAAGGTGACCAAGGGCTTTAATTGCTTCTTTCCTGGCATAGTTAGTAATAGCTTGAAAGTAAGATCTTGCGGTAGCCATCTTGAGGTTCTGGCCTATGTAGGACTTGGTTTTTTGGTGTAAAGTCGCGTGGGAACTTGGCGATTTGACGACTTGGTGAATTGGCGTAGAGACTTGGTGTTTTTCTTGCAGTAGTAGCATCCGCAGTAGTATTGACTTAGCCTTTGCCAATATGCCGGACTTTGAGACTTCTGATAGTCAATCTCAACATTTTTCTTCAAGAAGAATCAATGAAGATTTCTTGGTGTTTTCAGTAGCGATACAGTCACTACCTCTAAGCTGCCGTGAAAACCGATGCAGCCTAGAAGTTTTCTCTACTTACTGACGTAAAAACCGATGCAGCAGCAGAGGCCCTTCGCAAGAATCTTTCCTCTACTCTAGCCGCCGTTGTTTAACGTTGAGCGCAACCGGAAAGTAGTTAAGTAACAGTAGTATTGCATTAGTCAGATAGTGGATCTATTGTTCTAGGTTTGCCAGATCGCTAGCTAGTCTGCACTGTAATTTGTATGTCCAATTGTTTGGCCCGTGCCCTAGAGTGAAGTGCAGCATACTGCACTCAACTTACACCCAATGCGGTAAGTCTCCACAAATCAATACACTTTCAGTACAGTCAACTTTATTGTAAGTAAAGTTGACCTACTGCACTGCAGGTAATATTATTCTAACAACTTTTGTAAATAATTAAAACTAGTTGATTCCAATTGGGAATAAACGTTAACCAGCGAATCAAGGAGTCGATAACCGTTATTACTGTCTGGAAACGAGGCTTACGCATATATTATATAGGTGAGTTTAACGACATTATTTCCCATCGCTGTAAGTAGGGTAACCCCCCCCCCCCCCCATGCCCCTGTCTAAGGGTATACAGCCCAAAACGCGGGGCCACCTCCTTAGTGGCACCGATAATGGTGTCGATAATGGTAATAGTGGTAATGCCGGTATAAAGAGGAAGAACAACGGGGAGAATGGTAAAGATGTGAAGGCGTCGTTCTCTTTCTTTCCTTTTAATAGTGAATAACTACCCCTTTTGGCTGCGTCGGTGTACCCGGCTATAATATAATATGTTATATAGTAATATTATTTCTTTTTATAAAAATCGTAATATAAGTGATAAATGTAAAAGATAAAAAGTAAAACATGAGTAGGGTCGAAGTATATAAAATAAAAAATGATAATATGTTAGAAGCGATACGAAATAGTAGATTTAAAAAAAGACAATTCGTAAAAGCAGTGTAAATAGCGGGTTTTATACCGATTCAAAATGTTGATAACCATAAAATAGTATAAAAAAAAGTAAAAGTAAAACGTAAAATTACAACTTTATTAGAATCGTAAAACCTTTTCAATAACACCAATAAATAAAGTATTAGTCGATATAAATGCCTCTAATATTCCGTTCTGGGTATACTTGGTCATCATATCTGTTAGGTTGGATTTTCTATTGATTTACCTCGTTTTCTCGATTTCTAGGCGCTTATATAACTCTAGTAAAGCTATTATATCGATTATTAGGCGTTTCTAGTTTCTAATACCAAATTTAACCAGACATTCGTAAATAAAAAAGAAATTAGTACATATAACGAGAGGGATAGGTTTTAAATTAAGGTTATAAATGATTATTCGGACCTTTATCGCTATAGTAATTCTAGAATTAAAGCTTTTAACTATGTTATAAATATTCAAGGCTAGGATGCTATTTGTAACCCGTTTATATTTAGTTAAACTTTAATAATAATGTTTCCGCAAAGCATAAATCTGTTCCAAGCCAGTATTTTGTTTCCGAAGATTATATTGAACCCTATTTACGAGTTATAGTCGTTATTATTAGCGAAAGAGCCGTGAGTAAAAATGAATAACTTGGTAATATATATATTCAGCGGTACAAATTATAAACCTCGCTTTAAATTATGTATTTACCATGTAATACGTTTTTAAAATGCTTTATATATATCGTTTAACGGAGCGGTATGTCATTACGCAGCGACTAAAAGATCAAAAGACGTTTTTAGTTATACTATTAAGACGAATTAAACGTTATATATGCGATAATACCTGTATTTGTCGACCTGTTTTACGTTATTTAAAACGACAAGAGTAACCTTGTTAAACTTCCCTTTTTATATAAAACTCAAAACGTCGTTTCAAAAAGTATTTATTACGATATTAAAGTCGATTATATAGTATTCCATTAAGTACATTTTAGGTTTTGCTTTTAAGACGGCCTTTAAAAGCCTTTTCTTTTTCAATATAGAAAACGACGCGTTACATAGCGTTAATATCTTCTCCGTTTATATACCCATTAATATAAATCCGTTAAAACTGGCTATTGAAACTAATAAAAATGATTTAAAAGTTTATTTAATTATTTCAAGCCGTTCTTTATAATATCTTTAATAAGTATAATACTAATAAACACCAGTTTCAGTCATAACATAAAGTGGTTTTATAATATATAAGATCGTTTATGGTGGGTAATGTTTTTTAAAACCTGTAGGCATATCAACACATATATGTCATTTAAGCCGGCTTTGAAATTATGTATAAGTTTACGTAATATTAAGAAAAATTAATGTATAAGTCATTAGGAGTATTGAAAAAGTTGCGAATGTAAAAATCAAATGGTGGTTAGCTTATTGTAAGGTAAGTAACTGGATTATGATATCCTTTTTGCCGTCGTCGTTATACCTTCTTATAACTAGATAGGTCTTTTCGTATAGTTTTCCGGTTTTATTTTTCACTTCATATACGAGGCGAGTGGGAAAATCTTTATAGGCGCTGTAAACCATTAGGTCAAACCATTTCAAGCAAAAACGCTTCAGTCTATTGAGGTAGAGATTTCTGTTTAGATAAATTATTTCAATAAGGCGTTTAAAACGGTAATAATACCTTTGCAATGAAGCTTTAAATTAAGTTTATGGTTTGATATTTTTTTTAAATAATAAATTAATTTCTAATAAAGTGTTTAGGGCGTTTTTTTAGTTTTCGAGTTAAAAGGGCGGCCCCGGAAACGAGGTATTAATAGTGTTAATATAAAAAGGCCGTTTTTGTATAGTGGTAACGGGTCGGAAATGCGATTTAGGGGGTATATTAAAGCTAGGGGTGGTTTGGATTCGTTGTTATGAAAGTGGTTTCGTCGGTGGTATTAGTCGAATCACGGTTTTAAGCCGCTTTTCCCCACTTAATCTCTTTTATATTCCCGTATTATTATTTTAAAAAACGAACCTATAGCGTTTGGTAAATAAACCAACACATTATAGCTTTTAAATCCGTTCATCTTTTAAAGGTTAGTCTATCCGTCTTTAATTTTTCAAATTAGAATTTGAAAATTTTATGGTAAGTTCAAAACTCTAATCTTATATTAGCTGTTCCTCGTTACCAGTGCTTTTGAAACATCGTTTTTAGGCCATGAAAAACGCAATACTGCTGTAACTTTCATTATAAATTTTTCATTTTATAACGTGGTTGGTAATAGTATAAAATATATGTAAATTTTCGGGTAAATACCAAAGATAAGGAGTGTCAAGATTAGTTTACTCTGACCGAAAATGTTATTTACGGTGTTAACCGTTATTTATAATATAGATTCTTCAAAACTGGTAACTTCTAACTTTTTAAACAGTACTATATACCCTCTTTTAAACGGTTTATGGTACCATTCGCATTTTTCAATACTTTATAGTGGTTTTATAGGTATTTTTCAATATTCGTTATCAGCGATCCTAACTCTAGTACGCTATTTGGTAGAATCGAAGACTATGTCGACATCGTAGGTAATTTAGTCTGGAGGCCCTAATTAAACGTTTATTAAGCAGTTAATCAAAACGTTTTAATAATTTATAAAGAAAACGCTTCGTGTAAACATGCTGACTTAGAACGACGTTATTATGTCGACTATGTATAGTATCGGCTAGCTGTTTAGGTGTATAATATCGAAAATTACCTTTTAATTAAAGTTTACGTCATTTCAAAAGCGAAACTTAAACTTCTGTAGTGCTTGTAAGTATAATTAATATTTATGGTAAAAAAATCCGATAACTTTAACCGCATCCATTCCTATGTTTGTACAAATTACAACGTAAAATAACTGTAAAGGGAGTTTTACAACTAGGTATTCAAATTTGCGGTATAATATTCTTAATTCCGGTTATGATAGGTGAATAACCTTAATTATACATACTTCGGAGAAAAACTATAAGTAACCGAAATTAAGTCGAAATGGTACGGATACGTTATCCGAAGCGCGGATAAGTTAATTAGTTGTATTCCGGACTTCAATTTCGAATTTATTTATATCAGTTAATGAAAATAAAAATTACGTTTTAAAATCTATTATGTAAAAGTTCATAGGTTCGAATCGCGTATTTATAACAACCGTACTAAGCGACGACGTTTTGCTTTTACTAAATAAAACCTTTTGATATTCTCCTATTCGGTTAAGCTAAAACTTCGGAAATTTCGCCTCGAACGCATCGAATTTTCTTTTTTCGGCCGATGAGATTTCGGTTGCACTAATATCAAGTATAATACCCTAAAATCGATTGCCGTACCTATTTGAAAGTATAAATTACAACGCCATATAGGCGTTTAACACGCTGTCTTCGTAGTCCAAGCTTATACTATATAAGATGGAAGCGTCCTATAAGCCTATAAAAATACGTTAAACGATTTCGTTATTTTAGGTTATTGAGTAAGTATTATTACCTTTAAAGTTGTTTTCCCCGGAGGTATATTTGTAGAGGTAAAAGTTAAGCTTGTTTTTTACGTTTTTACACTCGATTATAGATACTGTAAAATTAGTTTTCATTTGGTCCTTAGGTTGGTAATCGACTTGAAATTATCCGTTGTCTTGCGAGAGGGGTGCGTACATATGGTACATGTGCTTGCTTGTATAAGCTTAGTCGTCTCGTGCCTTCTTACGAAACTGAGTGCACCTTCTTACGAGGTACTCGCGAAGTACTCATGAGTCATTCTTCTCATGAGTACTTATTGTTATGCATGCTCTGGTAGATTCCTCTTTTACTTAGTCTTCAACTTCAAATACAGACCGGAATGCCACCATACATTCGTACGTACATACAATACAACAAATGGTAGCTGTGATTTGAGATTTTCCTTGGCACCAGACTGATTAATTGCTATAAAGAAATTTAAAAAGGTTACCAGCATAGACCTACAACCATACAGCTTTGCTACTAAAAATAATAACCTTTCCCATCTTCTTCTTCCTCTACTTTTACCCTACTACGAGTTCTTAATCTCGATATATAAGCTAGCGAGAGCTATAAGCCCTAGGAATTACACTACTAAACAAGCTCTAAACTCCTTGCTGTGTATGCTAGCAAACTTTTGCGAAAAAATCTGCACCTTTTATACCAAAGTTAACTGTTATTTTCCCTTTATACCTAGGCGTATACCTTTACCTTTACCTATAACATTTTCGCTTGCGAGTTTACGTTGTTATACCCCTTTAGCCTATTTTTCATTTATATTTTGTGTTACCATGGAGTTGGGAGAGGCTCGGCAGTGGGCACTATTGGTAACGTTAAAATGGTGAAACTCGTGGAAAATTTACGCCGCGAGTTTGAAGAACGTGATGTTGCAAGAAGTGCGGAATATGACGTCGTTATGAGGCGCTTCGACAGCTTAATGGTTAAGAGTTGCCATTCTCGTGACCGCAAACTTTTTTTTCGCTGCCATCGCCAACCGTCACCTATTTCCATAATCTCTTCAGACACTTTTAAAGGTAGCCACTATCGCCCATGTAAAAGGAAGTAACGTATGTTTTTTCGCCATCGCCGTAAGCTTTCTTTTCGCCGTCGCAAGCCTTTCCATAACCATCGCGATTATCGCGACTCCCCTCGCCGCCGCGAGCTTTCTCGCGACCATCGCGACTCTTTTTGTCATCGCGAGCCTTTTTGCGAGCGCCGCGAACCCTCTCGCCACCGTCGCGAACCTTCTCGACGCCGTCGCAATCCTTTTCGAACCCCGAATACGATGGCTACTTAATACTTGGCAGGCGGCATTCGCCGCTTAAAACGTGAAGAGATCGGAGTATTCGACCCCGAGTATTTTGATACTTAGTATATAGATATTATTATAGTAGGGGAAAACGTGGTTTTTACTAACATGTAAAGCTTTTAGTAACGTTTAGATACCTTTATAAATACCTTTTTAGCTTTAAAAAGTTAAATCGTAGATTTTTTTTCTTTACCTTATTATAGGGATCGGTTGTATACTGGTGGAATACAAAGGTTACTTTTTACAAACGCCGTAAAATATCTCGTTGCGGAATCGCTTATATTATAGATATTTTTGTCGACCGTTTTGCCATAAACCGTAGACGAATTACTATGAGGTTTGGGAAGGCTAAGTTTTCTTTACACGACTTATTAAACGATAAATATGGGTTATATAAGTATATATAAACTAAAATTCGATACAAAAGATTTATAACTACACTAGATCGCCATAATAATAATTAGTATAACGTTATAATCGACATTTAATAGTACTTGCCGCCTCCATATTGTAAATGAACTATAAAAAGTACTTAGCTAAAGTCGAAAAATCGAAAACCGTATTACTATCAGTAGCAATTCGGCGTTATTCCAACTATCAGCTTTCGTCGAAAGACTTACGCGAGAGGTACGACTCGCGGTATTTTCGGAAAGACGAGTATTAACCTCGTCAGGAAAAGTAATAGTCTCGTAAGCCCGAAAACAACGATAAAAGTGTAATGATCATACTAAATACCCGTGAGTATATATAAAGTGTTAGAGGGTTTATGTTATCAAGAAAGTAACAGAGGTGCTGAGTGAACAATATCGCAACCGTGCAAGTAATGATCAAAAGCCGTGAGGCTATTCAGAATATACTGAGACTGAATACTTAGATTGACAACTGAAGAGCTATGAAGGAAATGCTATCTATGTAGTGATGACCGTGTCCTTATATATCCGTGCCTTCATACCGTTTTCAGTACTAGATCACCTGGATCAGTGCTAATTCTACTGATCCTAATCACATGATTGGTTTAGTCATTTCCACTAACAAAGGAAAGGTGTTCCCCGCCTGATGTGTTGGACTTCGGGCTCAGCTATACACTGGCTTGCTTCCTAACCCACTATTATGCTTAGGTCGTGACAAAAAGGTACGAGAAACGTCCCTCGTAGGAATACAATCGTAAGCGATATAAATATCATCCTCGCGAATATGCCGACCGAAACTATAGTCGGGATAAACGAAAACGTAATATTAATAAGCAAAAACATAATTACAAACACAAATTCAATAATATATAATTTAAGGCAAACGATACTGACTATTTAAATTAGGATTATTTTGATTATTTACGAACGCCTTTATAAACAAAATCGTACTACTCAAATATTAAGGTGGATTATGTAATGCAACCTACCTTAACGCTTTCCAATCGACATACTTATATGTGTTGTAATAAGAATTACGGCTCGCGTAATACTTTGTTTAAGTATTTAAAGGCTTATACTCGGAGAAATGGACTATCTTTTAATGATACGAAAAGGTGTATACGATAATTGGACCGCACGCAACTTGTAATTGGCCTAAATAATGTCGTAAATAATACGAATAATCTTAATATTGTTATAGCTAAGCCTGTTAATGAGGAGGTAGTATTTGCCATAGGTGGTTATCGTTACCTATAAATTTCCGTGTAAGCAAACCTTACAAGTAAAAATCACATACTTTGTCTCGATACGGGTACTGGTAAAGATCTCATATTTAAATTTTAGTTCAATACAAAATTTCCTAACCATATTACAACCGATATATTTATAGCTAAACATAAAACTGTCAATGAATTAATAGGTTCTTTTATTTGCCTTACCATTAAGATATGTTGGATATTTTATAACATCCAGTATAATTTTAATAATACCTTTACTTTATTATAAAAGGCAGTTGAAGTTTGACTTATCAATTGCCTAAATACGGGCGCCTTGTTGATAAATTACTAGATGAAGTCTCGTGACACAAATATATTAATATCGAGGAATGTGGTTTTTTTTTAAAAAACAGTTACTTCATGATTTTTTTTGAGTATATAAAGTGGCTATACAACCTGTGGTTCATAAAGTTACTCTTAACCTCAAGGTCGTTATTTAACCTGAATAAACAATATATGTCATAGTTGAATATATTTCCCCTTTTAAGGGCAAATCCTTCATATTTACAACTCAGTATCCATGTACTTTTAATGTTTTGATCGAAGTTATTACTCCTTATATAATATAACTTAATAATCCAACCTCCAAGGTAGTATGCCTTACCAAGTATATTCGTCTGGAAACTATTGCGGAATACGAAGATAATATTTACTTTTGAGCGGAATAAACGGGAGTTATATAAGCCCTTATATGAGCTACCGGTGTTGGTAACGTGTTATTTGTAATGGTATAACCTATTGAAATGGCTATTGGCAACTATTAAATCTCTTTTGTTTTTACTGGAACCTTGGACAAATTCACCCCCATTCTGGCAATTGGTGTCGAATTTAAGTTGGATTTTCTAACTCTCTGTGCTACTGTCGCGCCCGCGAATACGCCTTCTTTTACTATAGCCTTCGTAAAGCCTTACTTTATCAACCCTTTTCTCAAAGTAGTGGCATATTTGATTTAAGAATCTGGAATCCCTAAGGTAGTAAACCTTACTAATAAAAATGAGAAAGCCGGTTTTATTAAACCTTGCGATAAATTACGTTGCCGAAATACCTCTTTAGGTATAAAAACACCCGATAATATGCCTATGATGAAAACCATACACGATGATTATATCAATAATATTGACCCGAGGTAATTTATTTAATTGTAACGTGTTTGCGAACGATACCTAGCGGTGTAAAAATATGTCAGCCTAATTGAAATTCCTGTAGATTGAATAATGAAGGTCCTACTAATTAACGGTTGGTAATATATGAAACTTAACCGTTACCATTATCCGGTATTTGAACGAAACGAAAAACTCCTCGATAAATAATTCGATACTTTTTACGAATAATAACGTATAAAGTTTTTTAACGACATTTTACCATTTTCGTTACCGGTATTCGTAATGTAGAAAATTGTATAATGAGTGGATAAAGATCAAGTAGTGGTAAATTTACGACCATTTAATAAATAGGTTATTTAAGACTTTTATCCATTACCTTTATAAAAAGATATTATTAAATTCATTCGCGGCAAAAAATGAATTAAAATTATAGACGTTATCAAGTTTTTCTTTTAAATTTTAGTATATTTAGATTTTCGCGACCGATTTACTTTCGTTAGGCGTCGCGGATTCGAATGAAGTAAAGTTGCTTTTATAGGTTTTCGCATTTCTCCTTTCTACATTTAACGTTTTATAAATCGAACATTAAAAGAATTTCGGCCTTTTTATCGTGCTTTCATCGACGATATTGTTATTTTCTCCAATACTTTCTAGGAACACCTTATTTATTTGGAAGCCGTATTTAAGCTTTTTACTGGTAAAGTTATTGTTTTGTCGCTAAATAAATCTTATATCGGCTTTTAATTAATGAAACTTTTGGGATTTTACGTGGACGCCTTTAGAATTTCAACTACTAAAGACAAAACTTAAGGTTTTCCGAATCTTTCCTTTCATAATAATTTAAAAGCCTTCTAGATATACCTAGGGGTAATAGGGGTTTTAAGGCTAATAATACCCTATAACTCCTAATTTTTAGGCTTAGTTGAGGAACTTAAAAAGAACTTATTAACATAAGGAAGAAAACAAGAACAATTCGAAATCGGTAACCGAAAAAAGATATTACATTATATATAGTTTACTTTTATTTAGTTTACACCTAAATAATAACAGTCTTTTATAGTTATACATGCTTATTTTTATAAATAGTTTAATTTATACCACTTAGATTTAATACGTTGACTTTTTTTGAAATTAATAGGAATTTTAAACGCGGATTCGGTGTTATTCTTTTTTACTTGAAAGAAGGCTATTTTTGGAAACGAATTCGATCTATTTCAATAGTTATTATCGAATTAGTAATGTTTTTAAGTCGTGGATTAACTCGAGCTAAACTTAACTATAGTTTTTTAAAATATGATGTTGTATATCTTATATAGATATATAAACGCTTACGAATAACCTTGGTTGGTAACCCTTTACTAAGTATTGTTTTTACTATTTATAAAGTTACTCGAGTTATTATAAATCAAATGTCGTAGAATGCGATATTTACGGTTCGGATAAATCGACGACTGGTTAACGCGTTAATTTACTTTAATTTATCCTTATTAGATGTAATTTTCTTATCAGGACGCCTTAATCCGGTACCAAATGCCCTTAGTCGTTTACCTTTTAACAAGGGTAAATAACCTTATAAGACCAATGTACCGGTATTAAATCAAATTTTTGATGATTTGCTAATAGTGATGTACTTAGTTGAGACGTAGATACCTGAAGATATGAAACTTCACTTTTGGACTGGTTATTAAGAGGATGCTACTTGGCGTTAAATTATGTAAGATTTTGTGGATAATAAAAACAATAAGGATATACCTCTTAATACTTTCAAGTTCGGATACTCATTTCGACTGATTGATCGCTTGTTATACAATCGTAATGCTAACGGTTGTAAAAGGTTTGTAGTTCCTATAATATTCTTTTAAAAACATTTTGCCGAATCATACGATAAAAAACACTATTTTGGACCTAAGAGAACAATGGTTACCTTAGACGAAGTATATTTCTGTTGGAAACGTAAGCTTATGGAATTATATGTCAATAATTGTAAATATTGCTGAGAGTTGCATAATGACAATCAGAAACATCTTGGTTACTTTATACCTATCTAAGTACTTAAGGAACCAATATATACGATTTGTATGGACTTTATAGTCGCATTGCCAATAGTGCCTTTTAAAGGTATACTTTGGATATTACTTGGTAAGGAATCTTTCGATGTTATAATGCCTATTACATATAAAACATCCAAACGAACGTTTCTGATTCATAGTTATACGATGTATACGGTCGAAGATTAGGTACTTGTTTTAGTTCGATAATTCCTATTATACGATTGGCCTTGTTTATAACAAATTATCTCGAATAGAGATTTTAAGTTTATGTTAGTTTTTTGGTAAAGTTTGTAAAAAGGATTTGGAATACGTTTAATAACGACGAAAGCTTATTATTTACAAGCGAATAGGTAAGTAGAGAAAAATAATTAGTGAGTTAAATTGGCGTTACATTACTTTATCGTAAAATATCCTAAATAATATTAGGTTGATATTTTACCGGCTTTACAATGGAAGCTTAACAATGTTTATTTACGTACCTTGGAAACTAGTTCACATAAGTATTTGTTTGGATTTAAGCTTACAGTACCAGTAAATATTCTTACAACAATTTTACCTTGCCAACAAGCATAAATTCGCTTTATATGGAAATATTTGGGACGAGACGCACAATTAACAATACATATAATCGTGGATAGGTTAAAAAAACGATACGATTAGAATTATCGTTGGTATGAATTTATTATAGGCGACAAAGTGTGGCTAAAACTGGGAAAAGCTTATAAACCACTATATAAAAAAAGAAAATTGTCGTTACCGCATATATGGTTATATATAATTGTAAAAAAGATTAATAATTTGGCTTTTACGTTAGACTTTCCACCAAACTTACGAGTTTACCTAACTATTAACATTACTTATTTGTTACCTTATTAAGACCTAGAAAACGATCTATTTAACAGAATTACGCCACCGCCCAAGCTAGTTAAATACTAGGACGACGAATTAGATGTCGAGAACTAGGAAATAAAACGTATATTGGTTGATCTAGTGGATCGACGCCGTTGCAAAGGGGATTAAGTTTAATATCTCTTCAGATAAAAGAGCTTTACATTTCGTAACGACGAATGGAAACCGGTATCATAATTAAATTTCCCGGAATTGATTGAGGCCTTTTAAAGGAACAATGGGAAGAAATTAGAATAACGAGGATATCATTATTTCTTTTGGCCCCCCGGTATTTTTTGTATCGCAGAAAGGGTACGTACATATGGTACATGTGCTTGATTGTACAAGCCTGGTCATCTCGTACCTTCTCACGAGACTGAGTGCATCTTCTCACACGGTACTCGTGAGGTACTCATAAGTCATTCTTCTCCTGAGTACTTATTGTTATGTATGCTTTGGTAGATTCCTCTTTCACTTAGTCTTCAACTTCAGATACAGACTGGAATACCACCATATGTTCGCACTTACACACAGCACAACATAATCATTTAATCTGATTTTTTTTGTGTATGAGATAATGAGTAAATTAACAACAGATTTTACCGTATAAGATATAACGCTTTTGTAAACCCGTAAAGCGTATACTTTTTCGTAGATAGTATTATAGCCGCGGTGCGTTTCTTCTTTAGCCGTATAATTTCCCTTGCTCTTTATTACTAAGACTCTCTCCCTAATTCCTTCCTTCCTGGTAGCCGTATTTCAAACGTTTAATTTGCCTTGAGTATACCTTAAATCTTCGATTCAAAACGTGGTGGATGGTTTCAGCGAGGTTTGCCTTAGTAAATTGGCACTCGCCTTCGGTTTTATCGGTTATATAAGTTATAAATATTACTCTGTGGCTCGCCTATCGGCATATAAAGGTTTCGAACGATATTTTAAAAGTTGTATAAAAATTCTTTGAATTTTTTTCGGTCTTAAATAGTGTAAAGTCGAAATCTGGGTTCCGCGGTATACTTTTATTATTACTTAAATAAATAGTTTGTTACCTTTGTATTCCGGATCAAAGGCCAACTGGTATTTTCAAAACTTTGTTAATACGATAATAGGTATTACTTATGGGTTTTTATTAGAGTTTTTACATCAATTTTTCATAAATTTTCAGGTTATACCAGTTTAGATATTATCATAAAGTTCGTAATACTTTTTCGTATCGAAATAGAATTTTAAACGGTTATAATACTTTGGAAATATATTTACTTACGTAAGGTAGTATATAAAGTATTTATTAGCTTACCCAAATAATATAACATGTAAAATATTGTAAAATTAAAACGGTTTAATATCTATCCTCTTATATATATTTAATATTATACCTATTTTATTATCTCGTACATTGTATAATTGGCTATTATAGTCCTCGTCTTTATGCTAAGATTTAACGAAGTTAGTAAGCTTTATAAGGTTGTTTTTATTATTGGGAAAGCGATACGGTAAAAGGTTATGGTAAGGATTATAGTGTTATGACCCAACATCTGCAGGGCGCACCAGCGGCGGCCCCGCAGCAGATAACAAAGGAAATCGGTTGGACACAGTCTCTCGGCAGGCACCAGGGATCCACAACAGACACACCGTACACAAGGGTTAGGGTCAGCATGGTGTGAGACTCGATGGACTCGGTATCGAGCCAGTCGAGCCTACACTGAAGACGTATGAAGGCGCGGATATATAAGGACACTTTCATTACCAAGATAGATAGTATTTCCTTCATCGCTCTTCAGTTGTCAATCTAAGTATTCAGTCTACCCTGAATAGCCTCACGGCTTCTGATCATCACTCGCACGAATACAGTCTTGATATTGCACCTTTTGTTACCTCTGCTACCTTACTGCTAACATAAACCCTCTGGACACCTTCTACATACTCACGGGTATTTAGTGTGATCATTACATATAGTTAGCGAGTATTAGTTCGTAAAGTACGTATTAGCATTTTACGCCGCTTATTATTTTTAAAGCGAATAGTTTTCGGTATTTTGGCCTCTTCCATTATGTTCGAAAAGGCTATTGATTGTATTGAAGAAATAGTATGGTACTTACTTTTCCTTTATGGTACGTACCAGTATAAGTGTGTATATAACCACATGGTAAATAATAATTAAAGTCGTTATTATTTTTTCTTAAACTTTATATTCCTGACCTAAAGCGCGGGTATGGTATCGGAGAGTTACACGCCTTATATTCGTATATTATTCTCATTTTTCCGTTTTGACTATACATTCTTTACTATATGTTTCTTATATTCCGTTAGGTATCATTTTTTTACAAAATCTGTTTATTATATATTTTTATCTTTTTAATCTAATTAGTTGGTAAGTCGTGATATTTCGAATCGAGCTTTTATTTGGCGGTTGTTCCTACCTCCTGGGGTATCAATACCTCTACTCTGTAATTGTATTCATGAGGCTTTGTAAATGGAGGAATATACCGTTCGTTATATACCTATCGTTTAATTCGAAATTGTTTTATAGAAATTATTCATTATATTAAGTTTTTAGGTTTTCTCTTAGTAGCGAAAAATCATGGTTAAGATGAATATGTTTACCTTGTATAGGTTTAATTCCTTAGCTAATATATCGTTGGTATTATCCCAAAATCTCAAGTTTATTTCGTATATTATAGCTTTTCTGATTTTTTTATATTTAATCAAGAAATCAAAAGAACCGCTAACCTTTTCCAGTGTTATTGGTATTAAATCTATACCCATAAATTATAAAGTAATATTCCAAATCGATTAAATTGTTGGTTTATAAGTGTTTTGGAGATTTTAAAGCGATACTAATGTTATTTTTTACGTCGTATGTAAAGTTCAGGTTCGTTTGAAATACAGTCTTTTATAAAAGTGGTTTTTAGATAATCGAGATAAAATCGTATGAATACGTGAATAAAAACAAATTTAGCGTTACAAAACGCTTAAAGTAAGGCGTTTAACGTTTTATAATATGATACAAATCCAAATAAAGCTTAAATAAAACGTAATTACAAGAAATTAAGTCGTTCTAAATCAATTGTTTTTGGGGTTCTACTAGCGTTATACTAGTTAAGCGTTTATTAAACTTAGACGTCGTAATTAATTAATTTTTAAAAAGGTGGTATAGAACAAATAAAAGGAGTCGAATAAGGTAATGGGGAAAAAAGGGGGGAAACATAGAGAGGAGAATATATGTAATCCGTTTTATAAAACTTAGATTGTATGTGGTAGACGGTTCGGATATAGTATTATAGCTGCTTTTACTGGTTAAAAGAGTTTTGGGTGTTACGTCTGTAACTGATTTTTGATTTGTAAGCGGTTTGAATACTACATTTAAATCGGATAGATCTTAATGAAGGGTTTTGAAACTTGGGGTTTTTAATTTGCATAGCTTAATACGTAATAGTAAGCTTTTTAAAAAGTGTTTGTATACGTCAAATCTATAAAGAAAGGTTAATAATAGCGTAATAGGGCTTTTAGTAAACATGATACTAAATAAAGATTAATAATATCGTACTAAAGTTGTCCCTTTTAAAGTTACTTTTCTTTTATAATCTTTATATATATCCCGTATATTTTTATAAAAACGTAATATTAAAATGAAAATATTTAAAACAGTAATAATATCCTATTATAGGTATTAAACTTATATCCCCTCCCCCCCTTGAAATATTTGTAATCAACCGAGTCAACTACTAATTGATGTTAGTAAAGATTTTATTACGTTAACGCAATAAAAGAGCAATCATAAGATTGATATTTTAATAATGAAAGATGAATAATAAAATGGAGAATAAGCATTTAGAGAGTGCACGCTACGGATAAGAGGTTATAAACCTATTATCCGGGAAGTGGCACTCTGCCATGCACTGCTAATTTCCCTTCTAGGCTGTGCCATACACACACTCTGCAAGAGTGCAGCTTAAAGCGTGATACGTTATCGTGCAATCTATAGGAATGCACCTTGCAGTGTAGTTCATTACCACTTAACCTACGTATACTAACTATAGTGATATATAGTAATATCTATAGGTACCTATTAAAAAGCTACTTGCGCGAATATAACTATGGTTAAATGACTTAATTAACGTTTTCCTTAATACAAGGAACTCATCCCACAACACACCGTATAATGAACCCTACAGGACTTCCAAAGGTTGGCCCTAATTGTTGTTTTAAAAACCGATTATATAATCGGTTTCGGAGCAATAAAGAGTTAGCTTATCTCCTAAGGCCTTATCGAATAAAAGTACGAATTCCTTAAAGTTATAGGAGAGCTTATCGTTAACAGAAACGAGTAGCTTCGGGGCAAAAACTTTGTTAATAACCTTTATGGAGATGGTGATGAGTTGTATAGTGACTTTTTAATACTTTTAGACCTTTCGGAGTATAACGTACAATATAGCAATACTAACTCATTTATGTTCTTTTTATACTTATATAAACCCTTATTTTTATACAAAATAATTACATGCTTGTCCTGAAAGTAATGTATACTTTGAAATTAAGTAAGTTACCTATTCTTATTCTATTTAAGATTTACCTAAAATAACGTAATATTACAACTAAGGAATAATGTAAATTAAAATCCAATACTGGTATCCATCGAAATCAATATCTGAAATTATTATAAAAGAAATAAGCCATAAAACGGATCTAAATAAGTTGTATATAGCTTTGATAAGTCGTTGAGGTAGAATAGAAATACTTGGTAACTTTAATCAACTATTATATTACTGATTCGTAACGTTGAAACATTTATAACATGTATTTAATAAACTTTGAATAAACGAAACAAATTGAAGATGTAAATTCAGTATAAGAAAAAAACTATCCAAAAGTTGAAAATAAGTTTTTAGGTCAAATTAAAAAAAATTGATTCACATACGCAACTATATACAAAAGTTATGCTTTTCCCTTTTAAAAGTTAATAAAATCGTTGGTAAAGGTAAAGTAAATACCTACGTTAGCCTTAATGTAGAAGACGTTCGGGTGCTACCTGGGATCCAGTAGGTAGATACGAATACGATAACCATTCGCATTGTACCGTAAGTATAAGTTAAGGTCCTTACAATGGTAGAATTCCAAGTAGTTAACTCAAGTAACGCGTTGCTTAATAATATCTCGGAAAACGCTTACGCTAATTATAATAATATTACTTTGACTGTTGCAGATGACTACATAGATGTTATTGTTTCCGCCACGAGTAACAACTTCGATACTAATAATGCCAATGTAACCGGCGTTACCGTATTAAATAAGAAAATTATAAAGTCGACTATTAATAATCTAGACGTAAATAACTTACTTATAATAATCCGCGGGTATATAGAAAGGAAATAACGTATTATCTAATGTGTCGTTAATAGCTTCCTTTAAAATAGCAAGTTAAACGGTGGATTTCTAAACTATACCGCCAACCTTTACGAATAAAACTTTGTAAACGTTGAAAAAAAACGTAAAACCATTTACAAACCCTTTATTTTATATTTGTAAACCTAAAGATAATAGCTTTAGTCGCATTCAAATCGTAGTAATGAATATTAAGTATTGTTATAATAATATCGGAGTCGCTGGTACCGCCATCACTACTACAGGCATAATAAATTTCCATAACAGTTTTCGCGAAACCCTCCAAATGTTGAAAAATGTAGTAAGATAATCTTTCTTTATATTATTAAACTTTCGGTCCCTATGTAATTTATGTTATATCATGGCTTTTTATATCGAAAAACGTAGCTTGCCATTATAAAATTTGATTGATTAGTTAAAAGGTTTATGTTTATATCGTTAATTCCTAACTATATCAAAGGGGACACCGGTATCGTAATTGGAATCAAAAATCTTTAAATCATTGTCATCGGATAAATCGATAAAGTTCTCGATAAAAAGCGATGCAATAATTACATTGTTTGTAAATAACATAACAAAAACCCCTTAAAGGCGTAATTCGAAAACATAAACGAGCTAGTAGCTTTAAACTACCAAATTATATTTATTAATACATATAATATGTTATCATTATATACTATCCAATATAAAACGTATTTGTAAATAACTCAGTTCTATTCAACGAATTTTATACGTAGGATTTCAGTAAAACGTTCGTATTAAGCGGTTAAATAATTATGTTAAACCGATAAATCTCCTCGAAGCTACTCATTTGCGCGGTCTTCAAAAAACTACTATAGAACTTAGGAGTCCCAGTTGGAAGACTTGGAAAATATAACTTCAAATTATAACCGCTTATAAGTAACTATAATACCATTGGGGAAAAATAAAGAATTATATGTAAATGGACTAAGCCGAAACTACCGCTTAAAGTAGTTGAATACTGTTTATAATATTTGATAAAAAAAGAAAAGGAAAACCCCTACTTAGGAGCTACTATGGAGTTATAGAAAAAGGGGTGACCCAGTCACATAACAGGAGTCATGCTTCCATTTGGCTTCCAAACGGCTCCAAAGCACCGTAGGAGAGTAGATAGCAATAACCAGAGCTAGATCTCCCATAACCATTATCTCAGGCACTAGCCTGTAACATATATAAAAAATCACATAACGATTAATTGTTTTAATTAAGGCAAGGAAGTGAACATAACGATAGAATTTGAAAACAATAAAGTAGTTTATTATTTTTTCATGAAAATAACAACCGGGTTTTTTATAATTGATACAATCGTAATTATTAATGTAATAAAAGTAGCCGTTACATTTATATGTATTAGTATTAGTTTCATAATGTGTTAAAATCTTTGTAGCGAGAATTTTATATTAAGAACTAATATAGCTGAATTTTTCATGATTATGTTGATATCAAAATGTTTTTAGAACATTTACTCCAGCGGGTTTCATTGGTAGGATTCAATGTTTCAATACAACTGATAATTATAATTGTAAAAGATAAATGTGTATGGATAGTTTACAAAGTAGTGTTTTTATTATAATAGTAATAATTGCAGTGCAGTAAGTCAACTTTACTGTAAGTAAAGTTGACTATACTAACTTCAAGTTGAGTGTATCATTTTATGGGTATATTTTATTGACTGCAAATTAAGTATAGTATGTGCCCACTGTAGACTAGAGCACGAGCCAAGCGATTTGCCATACAAATTACTGTGCAAACCAGCTAGCAGTCTGCTAAACCTAAAGAAATACATTAACCAATTTTAACGTGATACTAATTACTTCAACTAATACGAATCGACTACATTTTAAATATA
Organism: Anisogramma anomala; assembly: GCA_038502455.1. NCBI lineage: Eukaryota > Fungi > Ascomycota > Sordariomycetes > Diaporthales > Gnomoniaceae > Anisogramma > Anisogramma anomala. Next base: position 13,898,030 of record JASMMZ010000007.1, on the reverse strand, counting down.
AAGTCCTACCAATAATAATTAATGCTTATTAGGTTAAGCATATATATGATAAGTAGAAGAAAAAGTTACTTTTTGGTTACACTTTATGTTAAACAACGGAAGTGTAGAAAAAGGATTTTTGCAGAAGGATTTTATTAGTACTGTATTAGTTTATAACCGTAGAAAAACAAAGAGGACTTTTAGGTTAAGTTGGTCCACAACGGCAAGTCAAAAATAAGCGATGGTATGTGTTGGAATAGTATTACATGCAGTGCAGTAGGTCAACTTTACTGCAAGTAAAGTTGACTATACTGAACTGCAAGTTGAGTGTATTGCTTTATGAAAACTAACCGCATTGAGTGTAAGTTGAATAAAGTACGCTGCACTTCACTCTAGGGCACGGGCCAAGCAGTTGGCCATACAAATTATAGTACAGACCGTTTAGCGTTTGGCTAAACCTAAAACAATACATCAACCACTTGACTAATGTAATACTACTGTTACTTCAACCAATCGAATCGACAACGTTGCAACAATCTAAGGCCTGCGAACACTGATCATTGATTATTAGGTTAAGCATAAATTGGCTAAGTTGAATAAAAGGCTACTTTCCGGTTACACTTTGTAAAAGACTAAGGTAGAGAAAAGATTATTGAGAAAAGCCTCTACTGCTGCGTCGGTTTTTATGGTAGTAAGTAGAAAAAACTTTTAGGTTGCATCGTTTTTTACGGTAGCTTAAAGGTAACAACGGTATTGTTATAACCCAAGGACTAACTGCAGGTCATGAAACAGGACAGCGATCGGCTGCGCCATTAAGAGTCTGATGTCCAACACATCAAGCGGGGAATATCTCTTATGTAAGCAACCCAGGGTTAGGGTTAGCCGATAGATCGCTAGGATAGCAAAGCGATTCAAATGATCCAGTACTGAAGATGGTACGAATACCATAGGATAAAAGGACACGGTCATCACCACATAGATAGCATTTCCTTCATAGCTCTTGAGTTGTCAATCTAAGTATTCAGTCTACACATCTGAATAGCCTCACGGCTTTTGATCTTTACTTGCACGGTTGCAATATTGTTTACCGAGCACCTCTGCTACCTTCTTAATAACATAAACCCTCTGATACCTTCTATATACTCACGGGTATTTAGTGTGATCATTAGAGGTATCGCTATCGAAAATACTAAGAAATTTTTACAGATTTTTTTTGAAAACGTTATGATTAAGTATTAGAAATTTCAAAGTTCAGCAAGATGACAAACGGCGAAGTTAGTATTACTACGGGTGCTACTATTATAAGAAAAACGACCAAGTCTTTACGCCAAACAATTTTTAACTTTCGCCTTTTACTAACAACAAACAACCTTCGACCTTACCCTTTACACCAAACCTTTGCCCCTATTCTACTCTTTTCACTTCCCCTATACCAATTTAATCATCAAGCTCGCTGATTTGAGCGAAAAACATCGAGAATCGTCAAGTAGCGCTGAGAAAGCCACATTGCGCAACCTTACGCCAAATTACAAAGTCTCTATGTTTACACGCAACTCTACACTAAAAACACTAAGTTCCTACGCCCAAAAATCACCAAGTCCCTCGCTCTACGCATCCTACACGTCTTCCAAAGACCAAACCGCCAAAATGCCTCTAATTTAGGAATACATGAAAAAAGTTAAAGTTTACGAAACAGTTTTCGTCAACTATTACAACTAATAACTCTGGATTACGGATGTTAAAGAGACCTTAACTAAAGCTTACTTGACCAATTAAGTAAGCTAGTACATTATCGAAACGGTTTTCGGTGACGACTACAGCCGCGGCGCCCGCGTTTTTCAATATTTTCGAAAGTTTTTTTAACTAATAGACTTTTGACAAATGGAAGATAATTTAGCGCTCAGTTAAGGCTAGGCTAAAAAAAGAGGTTATACGTCGTAGTATTTACATTTTTAACAAAAAAACCGGTGGAATTGACGGAAACCTTTTTCGAATTAGTTTAACAAAAAGACTGCTTTTAAAACCCTAATCCTTAAAACTCTTAAGGAAAAATGAAAAGAGTTAAGGGATTTCAATGCCTATATATACGTTTTAAGGAATCTTTGCTTTGATCTTAGCTAAGTTAAGTTTCTTTATACACTGGCGATGAAAAACCTATTTACTTATTCGGTAGTTCAGTATTATATGATAACGCAGAATATGTTTTTAGTGGTGGTAGAACACGTAAAGTGGCAGCTACTTATGCAACTAAAGGTACTAATGTCGGCGCTTTATACCAGTCAATCAAACAATATCGTAAGCTTTTTTAAAATCGTTAGGTATCACTAAACCGTTAAGCTCTTTAAGAACATTTCCCCTTTAGATTTTCCTATGTACGAGAGCCCATCATAGGTTTTACCACATGATTTTACTCCTCGGGTTAAGCGACTGGAAATTTCCCTTAATATTATGCCTCGGAAGCTTTACGGCTTAAATTGCTAGGAAATATCATTTAAGACTATGATAACTATTGTGACTTTCTTTTGAAACCTATTAAAATAGTTAATATTAATTATAAGCTACTTATAGACTTCGCTAAGATTTTAAACGATGTAGAGAAGTATGATAGAAAACCTTATAATCTTTTCGATAATAACATAATATCTTTGTTAAATATTTACAAATGGATAAAAGTTTCCCCTTTACGTTTTCACTTACTATTCCCCGGAATCCTTACAAGGTACATTATAGATTACTACCTGTCCTTCTTTATTAAAGTTACTACGTTTCACGAAATCTATAATAGTATAAAGAGTTACTTCGAATATGATGTTTACTTTATATAATACTATATAGACTAGGCTACAACGCGGTAAATTACAATAATAACAAAGAAGAAAGAGAAAGAAACGCTAATAGATATCCATAATTAAATGCTTGATAAGTTAATACTGCGACAGAAAGCAATGGGGAAAATCTACGTTAGCGAAGCTATACTTTGCGAGCAGATACGGGTAACGGTCACGGGTGTTAGTGAATTCGAATACGCCTTACAATGCTTAAATACTACCGACGAAGACCTTTTTATCCAGTTACGTTTTTCGTTTACCACCGTAATAGCTCGTATACTAAACTCGCTTATTATATACTCCTAAGCTAACAACTTCCCTGACGTGGATAAAAAAGACCTTACGGTAGTTAATTACGTCGACAGCAAGTATGGTTACGGGAACCTATAACGTCTAAGGTTTGGCCCACTAGCTATAAACTAAAGGTAGTAGCTATACTAACGCTAATAAGCCTAAGATCCAGGTGGACCTCTTAACTGTAAGCACTATCATCGTAATGATAGTAAAAGATATTGGATTTGTGATAAATCTAACTATTAGTAACCCCGGCATCCCCCTCCCGAGCGTAATAACAAAAAGGCAATATATTACGCCCAATTCCCTATTGCTTCTAAACAAGACTACTTAAATCAAATCGTAGACTTCGAGGGCGACAAGCTAATTGACGGCGCTAATACCCTTAAGCAGATCAAGTGACACAAAGATACTGCTCTTAATGCGGTCAAGTAACTAACCTACTACGCTTTTTTATACCGTTTAGGTGGTGAAGAGCCTTACCTTTACTTGTATCAAACCCTTAACCCCTTATATACCTTTAACTTTCGCGATCTTTACGCGAACCACACGTTTTAAAGTATTATGCCAGACACAAGGGCAACAAGGTACTTAATAGGAGGTTATTCGTAGTATGTGACGTTACGAAGGGAAAACACTACAGCCACTAAGATTAATTGTCACGATGTTGACAAAGCCAAATTTGGTTTTAACCCAGACGAACAACTATCATTACTAGGGATAATGGTAGTTTAAACTATTGTGAAAGTAATTACATTCCACATCTTTAAATTCCCTACTCTTTCCCTGTTTTTTTGGAGGATATAAAGACTTTTGGAGTCAATTTTGACGTTAAAATAGACGAATTGGTTAAGAACAGCTAAAGGTTTCTACTTATTTTCAAATAGTGATACGTATAGTTTTGTCTTTAAGGCTCAGAAACAGTGGTATTGAACCTAACGGAGTCGAATATACTTTAATTATACCAGAGTTTTAACCAATTAGCTGTTAACAAGCTGTATAAAATCCTAAAGTCCGTAAAGCATAAAGATATGGAATACTTTGCCCTAGAATTTATTAAAAAACTTTGCCACTCCTTCCAAACGTATATCCAATCCCCCCCAAAATTTAAGTTTATATTAAAAGACGATGAAAACTTTAATTAAGAAATTTTTATTAATATTTTTCACTTGAATAATAAGCCTGTTTTTTACGTCGTTAACTTTGAAACCTTTTTTTATATAGCTAAGTTTCTAAAGTCCTTATCGGTAAAAAATACAAGAAAAACGTTAAAAATACTATAAATTAACAAGTACCTAGGCTCACCTAACATCGTCATTTATGATACCGCTACCGACTTTACGGTGACGGGGTTCTAAGAAGATACCAAGATAATGGGTATCTAATGTAAACAGGTGCCTGTAAAAGCCCACTAAAGTATTGGAAAGGTTAAAAGAGTACACTTATTACTTTGCCGAACGTATAATATCCTTATGTTAGAAATTAGAAGTTTTATGAATCAGGAAACACGTCTACAAATGGAAATAAAAGGCTTTAACAAGACTGTGGGCCTTAACGGCTTGGTGCTAACGCTACTGGTTTTTGGAGAATACCTACGCCTAACGAGTGAATCTCCGCTCTCAGCAAGTATTCAAAAACGTGCTACGGCCTACAGCAAAGCCTTAAAGAAGTTGCGAAAAAAATCGGTATGCCGCCAGATTAACGAGGTTCTAAACACCAAAAACAGCCCTATAACAATCTACTCACTTAATTTACCGTTACAAAGTAAAGTCCTCGTGTAGCGAGAGCCAGGCAAAAAGGAATACCCATATGAGATATTAAATATCTCGAACGCCGAAGTAATTATTAAAATTATTAACGGTTCTATATTTTTCCGAACCACTTAGGTTAAGCCCTATATTAAAACTATTAATGATGAAGACCTTTAAACCAAACAACCGAGCTAATATAAACCTTTTTCACACGTTATCAATAATCTAATGTAATTTTATCGGCGCAGACGACCCCCTAAGAAAAGTAACGTTAAAGATGAGAAATATACACCGAGCCGTATTTACAATACTATTTAAGTAAACAGAAAATAGAAGGATATTAAAGACTTGGTATTGAAGATTTGAGAGTAAGGGATTATTAAGACCTTCGGAAAACTCTTTAAAAAAATCGATAAAGTCGAAATTAATAGCCTACTAATTTAAGGGGTTCTATAATTCGCTTCGAAAACTGACTTTAACTTTTCAAACCCAAAAATTACGATCTTTTAATCGAAGATCATTTATGAAGTTAAAAGTAAAAATAAGGGTCGGGCTTACGAAAAATTAAGTTTAATCGTTTAAGGATACGATAATAAAGGTAAAAGCTAAATTTTTATATAGTCGCTAACAATTTAGAAAATTAACTAGCGTTTGGTAATCGCTTTGGTAATAAGTTTACTAGCCCAAACTAAAGGTAAGTTTCTACTTAATGACTGTAATATAACGTAAGCCTATATGCAATTATTAACGGATTTACAGCGGATCGGTATTACTAAAACTGCTACAGGAACTCCATGTTATTTATCCTTTAACTACGGTAATACGATATATTAAACAACTATAAGGATTGGATAACATAGGTGTCCATTAGTTGCTAACCTACCAGTTGTACTTAAAATTACGGCTAACGATCAAGTCTTTAATATACGACCCGTACTTATTGGTAACGTAAAAGAAAGACTTCGGCATAGTAGGTATATAAATTGACGATACCTTTTTCGTCGGAACAGCTAACTTTGTAACACCAAAATAACAGGAGATTTAGTATTTCAAGTTTTGTAATTACAAGCTAGTAACAACGTTAACGGAAAGCAATTAACTTAATGTTAATGTATCGTTAATCCGTATAGTTAGTGTTAATGTTAGCTTAATCTTTCGTTAAAAAAGCTAAGACGCTGTTTTAACTATAATTAATAAGACTGATATGGCTAAAGCTTAACGGTACTTAGAAGAACGTGTTTGTGGCAGTTATATTGTTACTTTATATTAACTGGAAGCCTATTATGACCTATTCATCGCGACGCCAATATAAGAGCTAACGGATAAGGACTTTGACCGGTTAAATGAAAGGTTCTAATGGCAAATGCGAAACATAGACTATGGGATTAATATGTTCCTAATCAACCAGTCAAAGGCTAAGTTAATGATCTTTACCGACGGGTTTTTTATAAATAATACCGACTTATCTTTATAAATAAGCTTTCTAATAACCCTTACCAATGAAGACAGGCGGAAAGATCAGTATAATATTATCGATAAACTAATTTACTAAACCTTTATTAAGTATAAGAAGATTATACAAAGCTTGTTAGCTTCGAAGGTTTACGGTTTAATAACTGGTTTTAACGTGGGTATGGCACTATGGAAAACTCTTAACCTTATTACCAGGTAGCTAAAAATTCCTTTTATCCTGGTGGTGATTTATACCGACTTGAGGAGCCTTTTAGAATGCCTTTTGAAACTTGGAACCACTAGTGAAAAACGCCTGATAATCGACGTAATGACATTCTGTAAAGCCTACAAAGAGAGAGAGGTTAAGTAATTCTGATAGATTAACGTTAAAGATAACTCCGTAGATATTATAATGAAAGAAACTCCGAATAAGGCCCTGGAAAGGTTTGTAAATAGTAATAGGCTGACTATATGTATCGAAAGCTACATTGATAAGCTGTCTGGAAAGCCCAAATTACGTGATAGCGAATAGGGATATATTAATGAAGTAGAAGACTACCAGGGGATTAAAAATAGTAATCTATTTGAGTGGCATAGTTAAAGTGACACGATTAAAGTAAAGGCTTGTAAAGGCCTGTAGCCAAAAAAACTTTTCATAGGAGTTAATACACTCGAACATCAGAGCGACGGAGCAATTAAAGCCAAATAGGGTTAATATGTATGCAATTAGGTGCAATTCAGTATGGAAGTTAACTGAAATTGATAGGGGTCTGGCCAATTGACGAGGAGACAATTTGGTGGCAACCGAAAAAGATTCGTCAGCCACACTAACGTGCGCGCACAAACTAAAAAGCTACCAGTATTGGAATAGTATTACATACAGTGTAGTATGTCAACTTTATTACAACTAAAATTGACTATACTAAACTGCAATTTGAGTATATTTCTTTGTGGAGACTCACCGCATTGGGTGTAAGACGAGTGCAGTACACTGCACTTCACTCTAAAGCACGGGCTAAGCAGTTGACTATACAAATTACAGTGCAAACCAGCTAGCGGTCTGCCAAACCTAGAACAATACATCTACCACTTTACCAATGCAATACTACTATTACTTCAACCAATCAAATCGACAACATTGCAACGATCTAAGGCCTGCGAACAGTATGGTTATTAAAAATACTAAGAAATCTTTACTAAATCTTTTTTTAAAAATGTTGAGATTAATCGTTAAAGGTTTCAAATTGATAAATTAGTAAACAGCTAAGTTAATATTACTACATATGTTATCAATGTAAAGACGATTAAATTTAGAGGCCTATAATAAATAATTCTTAACTTCATCTTTTTCTCTAAATTTTGCTTTCAATACTAAGTTTTTCCTTTTACTTTACTTTATTCCTTTTCATTACGTCAATTTAATCGTTAAGATTGTTATATCGAGCGAAACCACCAAATTACGTTAAGAACGCTACTTCATTCGATTTTACAATGAATTGTCAAGTTTTTACGCTTCCTTTACATTAAAATACTAAGTTTTATGTCTCAAATTAACTAAAACGTTAAAATAACTGCCGTAAACGTTAACTTTGAAGTTATTTCTGACGCTGTTAGGAAGAAAGTATTTATAACCCTCGGTTACGTTTCCGTTAAAAATTACAACAATGATTTTTAGGGGGAGGATATCGATGAAAATTCATTCGATAAGGATTTGATTAAATTTGTTGGCCATTATATTGTTGAATGAGATGGCGGTGAAGGTCTCAACCACAACGCCTAAGGGTTTCGAAGATATCGTAAGTTTTTCGACGACTGGACCATTGATATGTGGTAAAGAATCTATAAGGATGTCAAGTTAAAGTTCAAAGTGTAATTTGATCTACAAGGGGTATACGTGCCAAAAAAAAGAACTTTATTAATTTGGTAGAAATCCTTTTTGAATTAACTTAAATTAAGGAATGCACATAAAATCTTTATGCTAAAGAAAATAATATTGGGGAATTTTATAGCCTTTATACGTATTCTCAAGAACGTTTCCTCCATTTTTAGTTAAGTTTTTTTTTTTTTTTTTTTCGCGTATCAACGATAAGAACCCTGTTGATTTTCTCTATATCCTAGAATATTTATATGATGATGCGGAGTATGCTTTTAGCGGTGGTAGAGCGTATAAAGTAGCGGTTGCCAATATAGTAAAAAGATTAAATGTTGGTATTATTCGGTTAATTGAATAATATCGTTAAACTCCTTAAAACCTTTCTTACGGTCAAATACTCCTTTAGTTTTAATTATTCTTTTGAAATCGCCAAGTCCCTTAAAGCGAAGCTTTTTATAATAAATATATCTATACATGTGATCTCATTACAAATCCTATTATAGGATTTTACTCTTTAGGTTAAGCGACTAACAATTACCCTTAATATTGATATTTTAAAACTTTAAGACTAGAATGAAAGAAAAAAACATCATTAACGACTAGAATGATTATCGCGACCTTTTCTCTAAACCTATTAAAATGGTTAATATCAATTATAATCTTTTTACAGATTTCTCGAAAACTTGGAATAACGTAGAAAAGTATAACGGGAAGCTTTAAAACCTTTTTAATACAAAGATAATTCTCTTTTTGATATTTGTGAGTGAATGAAGGTTCCTCCTTTTGGATTTCACTTACTGTTTCTTAGTATTTTTACAGGTTACGTTAAGAATTACTATTAAAATTTTATAATGAGAGTAAATTTTTTTACGAGAATTATAATAGTATAAAAAGCTATTTCCGATACGAAGTCAGGCTTGCGTAATATTATACGTATTGGATTACAACGAGATTAATAACGATGATGGTTAAGACGAAAGAAACGGAAATATCGATAGACATATCAAATTAGATGTTTAATAAGTTAATTGTGTCTTAATAAGTAATGAGAGAAGATATATGTTGGCGAAGCTACGTTTTGCGAACAGGTACGGATAGCAGTTACAGGTGTAAGCGAGTTTAAATACGTTTTGTGACGTTTAGATGCTATTTTCAAAGGATTTTTTCCTAATTAAGGTCTTTGTTTACAAATTTAATGGCACTTATACCAAATTTATTTAATATATACTCTAAATTCAAGATTTTCGTCATATAAATGAAGAAAACCACGTATTGATATATTATGTCTATCGTAAATACGAACGATCCCAGCGTTCGAAATTTAGTCCAAAACCACCGAATTCAAATCTATAATTATATTGGTGTTAACGGTGGTTAAATTCCAACTGACCTGCTCATTACAAAATCTATCGTTCTAATAATAGTAAAAGTTATTGGATTTCAATTTATTCCAGTTGTTGTTTGACTCGTTACCCTCGGGCTAAGCATAATAATAAACAGTTAATATACCATATTTCATACCTTATTACTTTTGGAAAAGATTATTTTAACTATATCGTATACTTCGAGGGTGGAAAAATTGTTAATAGCGATGATATTTTTAAACAAATTACGTGATATAAAGACGTTATCTCTAGCGCGGCTTATTAATTAGTCGATTACGCCTTTTTATATCATTTTAGTGGCGAATACTCTTACCTTTGATTAAACTAAGCTTTTGACTTATTATATACCTTTAATCTTTACTATCGTTATATGGATTATACGTTTTAAAGTATTATTTTAGTCATAGTTGTAATACAGTATTTAATAGGAGGCTATTTGCAGTACGTGGTATTATAGAGGGAAAACATTACTATTAAGTAGATTAATCGTTAAGATATTGACTAGGCCAGAGTCGATTTTGACTTAGGCGAATAATTATCGTTATTGAGAATAACGGTTATTTAGATCATTATTAGGTTTATTAACTTTTGTGTATTCAAACCTCTTGCCTCTTTTCTCCTTCATTTGGAAGATATGAAGACTTTTGACATTAATGTAGACGTTAATATTAATAATCTGGTTAAAAAAGTTAGAGGTTCCCTTTTGTTTTTAAGTGAGAGTATATATGCTTTTATCTTCAAAGTCTAAAAGTAACGATATTAAGCCTGAAGGAGTTGAAAATGCGTTAATTATACCAGAGTTTTAAATATCTAGCTATCGACAGTTTCTATAAAGTCCTTGAGTTTTTAAGGTACCGAGACGTAGAATACTTAAACTTATAGATTATTAAAAGATTTTGCTAATATTACTAAATGTATGACTAAACCCTCCGAATATTTAAGTTTATATCAAAAGAAGATATAGATTTTAATTATGAAATCATTATTAATGCGTTTTAATTAGATAACGAGTTTGTTTTTTACGTTATTGATTTCGTAAGCTTTTTTTACAACGCTAAGTTTTTAAAGTCCCTGTTGGTTTAAAAAAAATTGAAAAGTTGAGGATATTATAGATTAATACGTATTTTGGCCTACTTAACATCGTTATTTACAATTCCAGTATTAATTTTACGGTGGTGAAGTTTCAGGCGGACGTTGAAATTATGGGAATCTAGTGGAAATAGGTGCTTGTTAAAGCTTATTAAAGTATTCGAAAGGTAGAGAGGATATACGCGTTATTTAGTAGAGTATATGATATTTTTATGTTAGGAATTGGAAGCTTCACGAATTATGAAAGACGTTTTTAAATAGTGGTAAAGAGTTTGAATGATATTATGAGCTTCAACGACTTAGTATAGATGCTATTGTTTTTTGGAGAGTATCTATGTTTGACTGGTGAATTTCCAATATTAGTAAGTATTTTTTTTTTAAAAAAATAACACTGTGATTTATGGTAAAATACTGAAATAACTACGGAAGGAATCGGTACAGCGTTAAATTAATAATGCCCTTGATAATATAACCGGCACTATGAAGATAGATATATTTACTTTAACATCACGAAGTAAAGTCCTCGTGTAGCAGTAATTAAGTGAATAAGATAACTTATATTAGATTGCAATTATCAGCAACCATAAAATAATTGTTAAAATTACTAATAACCCCGTAATATTTTGAATAACCCAGGTTGAACCTTATGTAAGGGCGACGAACGATGGCGGGAAATACCTTTAATTTAAGCGAATGAATTAATATAACGGTTTTCTCCAGTTATTGATGAGTAAATTAAATGTCGCCGGCGCAAATAAATACTTAAAAAGGGGACATGAAGGATGAATAATATATACTGGGTCGAATTTAAAATACTGCTTGGGTTAGTAGGAAAGAGAAGGACGACCAAAACTTGGTTATAAAGCTTTGATTACAAGGCGTTATTAAAAACTTCGGTAGACCTTTTGAATAAAGCTATAAAATCAAGATTAACAGACTTCTTACTGGAGGAGTTATATAATTCGTGTCTAAACCTAACTAAAACCTTTGAAACCTAAATATTAAGATATTTATATCGAAAATTATTCCCAAGGTAAAAGGTAAAACTATAAGGTGATCGTACGAAAAAAATAAGTTTAGTTGTTTAAGAATATGGTAATAAGTGTATAAATTGTATCCTTACGTAACCGCCAACGATTTTGAAGATTAATTATTGTTAAGTAGTCGCTTTAACAGTAAGGTTAGTGTTATAAACTCAGGCCATTGGCCATTAAGTCTATGGGTTACGTGACTATTCACGCAACGGAATAGGTAGTACCGGGTCCGGACCTGGTCCAGACGCGGATTAAGCGCGGTCCGTACACAGTACGTATAAGGGCACATGATAGGCTGGGCACTGGCTATGCCTATAGGTCCTGAATAATAAGCCACGGTAGCCTCTTTTGGTTTTTCGTTGTACTTTAATAATAAACTCCATTTAGCACCTACTTAGTTTATTATCGTAAGTTGGATTATAATATACTATTAAGTTCTTTATTCATTTTCCCCCAAAAATATTTTTATAATAAATAAATTAGTAGTATACGTTAATAATTTTTCGTTATATTTTACTGTTATTCGAAAATATGGGCTATTAGCAAATACATAATACTTTACTTTTATAAATATACCAATTACTCTGTTAAAAATGACTTAAGCCGATATTTCTCATTTATAAAATACCGTAAACTATATCGCATTAAATTTAAAGTAATTATAATAACTGGATTAATCGACTTTGATTATCAACTTTACGTCCGACTATGTTTATGTTAAAATTAAGGTTTAGTAACTTGAGGCCAAATTAGCTACAACTCATCTTAGTTTTTTACTGGCTTAAGGTAGGCGAAAACGATATAACTAATCGTAATTCAACGGATTTATTTTTACGTAAGCGACGACACATTGAACGATCGAATCTATACCAAAAGCGGATAAAATATAAATTAAAAAAGGTTGGTATACGTTTTTTCATGTATAGGATTATTATACAGTGGCGACAAAGTAAGCAGTTACAACGTATTACGAAGTTGGCGGATACGAAGATATATATAATATAGGCAAGTTTTTCAATTATATTGAAGTTGTTCTTAGCGAATTTTATCACGCGGATGAAGTATTCGTCGAATTAAAAGAATTGATTATTAATGATGAAAACTTATAGATACTATTTATTATTACATTCGAGATATTTTTAGCTTAAACCCGTGAATTAAATTAGCCTCCAACCGTAAAATGTAATTACTTACGCTTCTGCATATCATCACGTATCCGCGACAAATTTATTACAGTAAGTGTTAGCCGGGTAAACAATATCTTAACCTTAGAAAAGTACTGCGAATTCGCCGAAAAATTAAAGTCTTTAAATTTAAAACGACGTTTTGGTCGTTGATTAACGGGATCTGTATAGGCTTTACAGCCAAATAAGAATATAGTTATAACGGGAGTTTACGTCTTTTAAATATCTTCGTTAAGGGGTCGTAGTAATCGCGGTCAGTTATTTCGATACCGCAGCTAATTAATTTAGTAATCCCGTTAGGTATACTTTTACAATTAAGGACATAGGGCTAAGTGGGTAATAGTAAAGGAACGTTGGACCAGGTTCGGTACGGGGAGTTATATACATTATAGCTCCTCGGACTATTACTAACATGGTTATGAGCTCCGTACGGTATTACTTTTTACGTAGGTATATACGATTTAAGTCTAAAAAGTAAATGAAAGTTTCCTATTAATGGCGACAGTAAAAACTTAACCTATAAACATAATTTCGTTTTGAGGTTATTTGGTCTTAACGGCGTAATTACAAAATCGTATAAAAAGGAATTTATTTTCATTAAAAAACGTATAAATAAAAATCTATTCCTTATCCTTATGAGTTTTAATGATATCTATCTTTTGGATATTAAAATCGATTTTAACTGCAATTTTTATGATATTATAAGAGAGATTTTAATATAACGGCTAAAGATAAATCGAATTTAGTCATTATATCCTCGAAATATTGATACGATGTTAGGGTTACTGTAAAATACGCGTATTAACAAAATAACCAAGTTTTGAATAAATATTAATAAATAATGAAACCCGATATTAATGTATATTATTCCCGGAATAACGCGGGATATAATTTTTGGAATACTTTGAATACTATATTGATAAGTAAACCTAAACGTTATCGATAGTCTTTTAGTAGTTTATAATTAAAAAGGCTTGGTTATCGATGCGGTAATAATACGTTTTAGGTTGGGGGATATACGAGGCGTAGTAAAATCGGTTTTCATTTATTTAACAAAACATTCGTACCAAAAGGTATAATATATAAGAGATTAATTCTGGTTAACTTTCATTATAAATTTTTACGAAATAACGCGGATTTCATAAATGACGGCGATAACTACAATTAAAAAAGAAAAAAAATCAGTTATGTTTCCTACCAAAATTGGTAAAATTTCCTAACTTATTCGATAAAGATAAGGTTATAGCTTTACCTTAATATGAAGGGAAACTCGACTATTGTATTTATATTGAACTAAACGAAGATAAATCTCTATTAAAAAGACCTTAAAAGCTATTATACTCGGTGTTATGGGATTAACTTTTTGAACTTTGATAGTAGGTTACGACGTTAATAAATAAAGGCTAGGTTTAAAGAATCTTTTTATTGGTTATAAAGCCTTTATTATTTGTTGTTAAACCGGAGGGGGGGGGGGGACAGTTTTATATCGATTGATAAATAATGAATAAAATTACCGAGTAAAATAGATTTCCTTTAACTTTCATTACAAAGACCCTAAATATATTATCGAAGTTAACGTAACTTACGAAGTTAGATATTCGAACAGCTTTTTACCGTATCCGGATTATACCTAGATAGGAGGAATTAACGGCGTTTCGTACGCGGTTCGTGTTGTTTAATTAATTAATTACCCTCTTAAAGCTGTCGGGAACGCCGGCGACGTTTTAATAGTTTCTTAATTATATAGTAACGAATATTTTAGAAAACTCTATTATAATTTACCTGAAAGACTTTTTGGGTTTTTTTTTCATATTGAATAGAACTATATAATAAAAGTTCATATAATTTGAAAACGTCTTTATAATGTGAGGTTGAATCTAAATTTTAAAAATTATAATTTCGTAATTAAAAAGGTAGAATTCCTAAGTTTTATTATATCGATTAAGGTAGGTATTCGGGCCGACCCCAAAAAATTCCGGGTAGTACGCGAGTAAAAGTTATTACATATTATTCGAAAGGTTCGAAGTTTTTTAGGTTTTACTAACTTTTATTGTAGTTTTATTAGTAATTTCTCTGAACTAGCAAATCATTTTATTCGACTAATTAAATAAGCAATTTGTTATGCTTAAATAAAACGGAAGAAATATGTATTCCAAACCTTAAAAGATACCTTTATTACGGCTACAATTTTAAGATGTTGAAATCCAAATCGGCTAATAGTAGTGGAAACCAATTGTTCGGGAACAGCATCAAAAGAGTATTTATCTTAACAGGATAAAGACAATATCCTAAAGTCAATAGCTTACTATTCCGTACGATTCACAAATACAAAACGTAATTACATTATCTACAATAAAAAACTTTTCGTGATTATATTTTATTTAAAAACTTAGTCTTTCGAATCATATAATATTGATACTCTCTTTACGAATTGAACAAATTATAAAAAATTGGAATATTTTTCCTCACTACGTTCAATTTCGGAACATTTAAATAAATGGGTCAAAGTCCTTTCGTTCTTTTAATATTACCTACGGTATAGGCTCGCAACTTAGAGCGCCCATCCATATACTTTAACCCGTAAATTATAAGATAAATCCGAAGTAGAGGAACGCCGCGCACGAGTTTTTTTTAGCGTTTTTCTATCGTTATATTAAACGTAATAATAATAAATTTATATATCAAGAGATCATAAATTAAGGTGGGTTATATAGATAAATTTATTAAAATCGAGGTTCAATTGTTACATGGTGACAATATATACTTTAAAAATAGGCTAAAGGTTTTCGAAAGGTCGACGAAGATAGGACCGCTCTGGACCTGATTCGCGTTCAAGTCGTTATCGGAAATAACGCTACAGGATTTTAACCGGTGGTATCGCACCGGACCCGGCTCGTGTTAAACCTATTCACCTCGTTAACACCAAGTGGTTACCTTATTTTCGACCCGGGTACCTTAACGGAATTATAAAACAAAAAAGTAACGAAAGACTCATTAAATAAGGTTCGTTTATTAATGGGTTTTAAAGGCGTTAAATACTTTTTAACTAGAACCAGATAATCGGTATAAATTAAGAATTACGGAATTGATTCGCGAGGTACGTTACGTTACCGTAACTATTTATAATTACCGAATTAACAATTATTAACGACAAAAATCTTATAATAAGCCTATAATTCGCCTATTATAGGTTATTTAGGTAAAAAAAATTTGTTTCGTGTTTTCCAATGTGATTATTACTAAAGGGGAATAATCGCAGATATTCGATGTTTTTATTGAATATATATATAATGTAATGAAATAAAACCTCGTCGTACCTTACGACAAAGCATTTTTTAACCTCTTCCTATTTCAAATCGATATTAAATATATATTTCCGTCGACTTTGTAGCCGATCTATTAGTTATTAAAAGTGGCCCTCAATATTTTTTAATTATTACGGGTCGTCTTTTCAAGTTTATATAGCTTGAGGCTATATAATCTATAATTACTGATACATATACGAAACGTTTACGGGATATATAATCGATATTTAATAAATTTCAGGATTTTATTATGAGTAACCGCAATTCTAATTAAGTAAACGTATTTTGAACAACCTTATATTCTCTATTAAAAGTTAAATAACTTTCATTTATGAAATACTACCAATAATTGAATAATAATACTAAACGCAAAAATTGAAAAGTTTAAAAGTACTTACGTATCGCCGTCTTCTTTTCGTAATATAATTAGGCTTCATATTTACCTGTTAATTAATCTACTTTAAATAACCGAAAGTCGACGGTTACCGGTTTCAACGCGAACCGTTTAGTAAATAAGTATAAAATTTTATTTATTTCGAAGGTAAACGGAAATACGAAGTCGTTAACCAGTCCGACGGGGTAAGTCGTTACGTTTTTGATATACTTATACGAAGATACGAAAATAACCTAAACGACGATAATATATATTTAATAATAAATAGAGACGGCGATAAATTGTCGGTAACGTTCGATAAAACGGTATAAAGTAGGAGATTAGGTTTAGTTAAATTTATATAATATTAAAACCAACCGTAAAGATAGAAAACTTAATTAACTTTATAATTAATATCGGGTCGTCGACATTTCAAACCCGTCTAATATCGTTTTGAATATTTGTAACGAATACTTTATATTTTATGTAAACTAAAATGAATAGACGGTTTCGGATCCCCTTTTGGTACAGGTTTTATCGGATATTTAACCGAAACAAATTTTGGTTGAAAACAATATAAAGGAAGGTATATATAAGGAATTTGAAATCTAAGAAATCTCCGCGGTAAAAAAGAGGCGGGGTAGGGTTCACTTTATATTGATTGAAGGAAAAGGTTATAATAAGCCGAAATAGGAATTCTTAGAAAATTACCAATATATTCTAGCGTCGGAAAAATTGAAGGCATAATAAAGGAATACTCGGATTTATATTCTAGTATTTCGACATTAACATTAAACTTATATTAATTAAACCATACAAGTCAAGTCGCCTATACCTTCAAAATAATATAATATTCGTAAAAAAAAGAGGAAAATGCATTATTAATTATATTATAATATAATAGGTAAGGCTGGATATATATTAGCCTACTTTTTCTAATTAATGACCGACTGTAAAATGGTTTTTACTATAACTTACCAAAGATTTACTTGCTCATTATTATTATTATTATTAAGATTTAGCGAATAACGACGTTATTAACGTTAAGGGACCTATTATAATTAGCTCTGGATATTAGAAGACGCTGGTGGGAGAGGACGGCGAAAGGAATAATGGGCGTTGGTAGGCGCCAACGAAGAAAGCTAGTAAAAATCGGAGTGGGCGCAGGGCGACATCGAGGATAATGGATAACGTTAAAAGGGACGAGCGTTGGGGTAAGCAAACGATAACGGTTAACGAAAAGCAGGGCAAGGTGTAGGGTAAAGAAAGCGACCCTTTAAGCGGGTTATTAAGGACTGTAATATATTAGTTTAGGCCAAGGAAACCCGGTCGGCCCGAATACGATGTTTGTCGTTTTGAAGTTAACCCAATTAGCTCGCTTTTAGCTAAAGTTCACAAATAGAATACAGGTAAAACCAAAACTCATACAGTTAAGCCCCAGATATCACTCTTTACACTTTGTAAGTTATAATTCATATTAACTATAAAAGATATAACCTATATAAATATATTATTTTGGCTACTTAGACTAAAATTACGGAAGGGTATATTGCGGACGTTGGAGCAAGCCTGAATAAAGATATTACGCGTTAACGTACGATTAGTCGAAGGAATACTATTTCGGTAAATAGGTGATATCGTAAAAGGTAACAGATAAGTTTTAAAAAAAGACGGACCCAGGAAAAGGGGGTGATGAGAACGTATAATAAAAGAGGTGACGATCTATACGGCCGGTATGGTAGGGATTCCTTATACCCAAGTAATATCGTAAAGCTGGGCGAATGAATTAACTAATTTAAAAAAAAACGGGGGTTAAAACGGGCCGATAACCCGGGATATTTTCTTTCTACTTACGGATAAGGGACGAAATATAGCCCTTATCTTCGATAGTAACAACCAATTGGTGTAGGATGGCACGTAAGCCGAGCGAAGCCGTAAGTAAACTTATTGTTAAAAATACTACGAAAAGAGATTAAATAGCAATCGGGTTTTTTATAAGATTAATCTGTAAATTTACCTTATTTTAAATCTTTTGATACGCATAATAACCTTACGTCTGATAAACATATATATAAATAAAATAAATACCGAAATTGAAAAGGAGGTTAATATATGATATATACGCGTTCTTATCTTGTAAAGTGGGAAGTTAGCTTTTATTTTTACTGTTATTAAAAAAGATTCGTTTATAACGCGAGAAGTTTATAAAAAGCAATTAGAGGTAGGGTATTCATATATAATATAACAACGTACTTTATAAAGCGGTTAATTATTTTTACTAATGGAGACGTCGGCAGCATAATCTATGCCAGTTTAATTATAAAGGATAACTATAGACACAAGGACGAAAAAGAAAGGTTACGAAATATCAGCAGAAAATTTTGATTAAGACGTAAAAGATAGTAATAAAATGATTACGAAAAAGGGTAGGTAACAAAGTAAGGACGACGATATAAAAGGGGAAAAAAAGAAGTTTTAAAGTTTATAAAGGAATTCATATTTATAGGTATTAGTAAATCGGATTCGGTAAGGGTTATATATTATACGAGGAATCTTATACGGTACTGGCTATAGAAGCGAAATATCATACGGCGCGTTAAAGGGTACGTTATATAGTACCGGCAGCAAAAAGAATATATTATACGGCAATTCAAAGGGCGCATTATATGACGCCGGCAACCTAAGGTTAAACCGGTTAATATGTTATATGATACGTTAAGGGCAAGTTATATGGCGCCGGTAATTTGAAATCGGATTGGTCGATATATTATACGGCGCGTTAAAGGATACGGTATACGGCACCGGCAGTAGGAAAGATACATCATATGATAAGCTAAGGGGTGTGTTATACAGTACTAGCGATCTAAAGTTAAACCGGCTAATACGTTATAAGGCACGTTAAAGGCGCGTTATACGATGCCGGCGGCCTAGGGTCGGATCGGTTGATACGTTATACGGCGCATTAAACTCCGTGTTATCAACTTGCATCTAGTTCATATACTAGGCGGGTAAGGCCCACGCCCCGCATTTAATTAGCGGAATGTCGTAGCTCTTAAAATATTTAGGAAAAAAAGGGGTATATTATAAACTTAGGCTATGAGCTATTAAGGTTATAAGTTATGTGACTTTATACGTAACAGAATAGATAATACTCAGTTCGGGTCGAGTCCAGGTGCGGACCGGGCACAGTCTGTATACGTCACGTGTGAGGGCACGTGACGGGCTAGGTACTGGCTATACCCATATGTTCTGCATAGTGGGCCACAGTAGCCTCTTCTAGTTTTCCGCTATACCTTAATAGTACACTCCATTTGGCACCTACTTGGTTTATCATCGTAGGTCGGATCATAACAGTTATCAGCTAAAACTGAAAATAAGTTTACCTTTAATAGCGTCGATATAAAGTAAACGTATATGTAATTAGCAACCGATTGATAACGGATCGTATTCTTAGAATTACTATAGGAATTGCGTACTAAGTACCCTTTTGGGACGATAATACAATATATTAAGCTATGATACAGACTTTTAAAAGTAAACTTCAATTGAATTTTGATTCAATAATCGTAGTTTAAGTTACAGTTAGGCATAAAGTTTTTAGTCTATGACGTGTGCTTGTTGGTAACATAAAAAAGGTACTTTAGCTTAGTAGGTATATAAACTAAAGATATTTTTTGTTAGAATTGTTAGCTTTATGGCATCAGAATAATAAGCAATGAAATATTTAAAGTTCTATTATTATAAGCCGGTATTAATTTTGGTGGAGAGTAATCAATTTGATTTCAATAGATTGTTAATCCATATGTTTAGTGTTAATACTCGTTTTAGTTTTTACCAAAAAGGTTATGACATTAATTTAGCTATAGTTTATAGGATTAACGAAGTTAGGGTTTCATGGTGTTTTAAATAATGAGTCCATGATATTTATATTGCCATATTTTGTTAACTAAAGGCTTCTTACAACCTATAAATTGCGGTACAAATACAAGATCTAACGGACGAAGACTTTCACCGGTTGAATGAAAGGTTGGAGAGGTTGATGCAGAATTTAAATTGATAAATTTATGTGGTTTCGATTGACTTATTGAGAGTTAAGTTAATACCTTTTAAGAATAGCTTCTTTATAAATAATATTCAGTCATCGTAATAAATCGGGTTTTTAATAACCCTCGTTAATGAAGACAAACAAAAGAACTAGTTTAGCATCGTTGGAAACCAGATCTATTCGATCTTATTCAAATGTAAGAGGATTACGCGAAATGCAATAGCTTTAAAAGTTTACGGTATGATAGCTGGCTTTGATATAGGTATGGTTTTATGGGAAACACTTAACGTCGTTACCAGGCAGCTAAAGATTCCTTTTATCCCGGTAGTAATTTATATCAACTTAAAGAGTATATTTAAATGCTTTTCGAAGCTTGCAACCACAAGCGAAAAACGCCTGATAATTTGTTTTGTATTTACTATCACCAGGAAGTGTAAACTACCAGAAAATCACTAGCTGCTACGAAATAATCTTGTAGATACCGGTGGTAGGGATCGTAACTCGAGCTCCATTAAGACTCGTATGAGCCCATAGGACCC